>CAMPDV010006092.1:0-23275 GCA_946699065.1 Loxodes magnus | reverse complement strand
CTAGTATAACTAATTATTATTGATTTTATGACTTTTTTTCTTACTTTTCTTCTTCACTTTTCATGGAAATATAATCAAAAATATCTTTTTGACTAGTATTTGATAACTAATTATTATTGATTTTATGACTTTTTTTCTTACTTTTCTTCTTCACTTTTCATGGAAATATAATCAAAAATATCTTTTTGACTAGTATTTGATAACGTATTATTATTGATTTTATGACTTTTTTTCTTACTTTTCTTCTTCACTTTTCATGGAAATATAATCAAAAATATCTTTTTGACTAGTATTTGATAACTAATTATTATTGATTTTATGACTTTTTTTCTTACTTTTCTTCTTCACTTTTCATGGAAATATAATCAAAAATATCTTTTTGACTAGTATAACTAATTATTATTGATTTTATGACTTTTTTTATGACTTTTCTTCTTCACTTTTCATGGAAATATGATCAAAAATATCTTTTTGACTAGTATTTGATAACTAATTATTATTGATTTTATGACTTTTTTTCTGACTTTTCTTCTTCACTTTTCATGGAAATATGAGCAAAAATATCTTTTTGACTAGTATTTGATAACTAATTATTATTGATTTTATGACTTTTTTTCTTACTTTTCTTCTTCACTTTTCATGGAAATATAATCAAAAATATCTTTTTGACTAGTATAACTAATTATTATTGATTTTATGACTTTTTTTCTTACTTTTCTTCTTCACTTTTCATGGAAATATAATCAAAAATATCTTTTTGACTAGTATTTGATAACTAATTATTATTGATTTTATGACTTTTTTTATGACTTTTCTTCTTCACTTTTCATGGAAATATAATCAAAAATATCTTTAGACTAGTATTTGATAACTATTTATTATTGATTTTATAACTTTTTTTATGACTTTTCTTCTTCACTTTTCATGGAAATATAATCAAAAATATCTTTTTGACTAGTATTTGATAACTAATTATTATTGATTTTATGACTTTTTTTCTTACTTTTTCTTCTTCACTTTTCATGGAAATATAATCAAAAATATCTTTTTGACTAGTATAACTAATTATTATTGATTTTATGACTTTTTTTCTTACTTTTCTTCTTCACTTTTCATGGAAATATAATCAAAAATATCTTTTTGACTAGTATTTGATAACTAATTAATTGATTTTATGACTTTTTTTCTTACTTTTCTTCTTCACTTTCCATGGAAATATAATCAAAAATATCTTTAGACTAGTATTTGATAACTAATTATTATTGATTTTATGACTTTTTTTATGACTTTTCTTCTTCACTTTTCATGGAAATATGGGCAAAAATATCTTTTTGACTAGTATTTGATAATGTATTATTATTGATTTTATGACTTTTTTTCTTACTTTTCTTCTTCACTTTTCATGGAAATATGGGCGAAAATATCTTTTTGACTAGTATTTGATAACTAATTATTATTGATTTTATGACTTTTTTTCTTACTTTTCTTCTTCACTTTTCATGGAAATATAATCAAAAATATCTTTTTTACTAGTATTTGATAACTAATTATTATTGATTTTATGACTTTTTTTCTTGCTTTTCTTCTTCACTTTTCATGGAAATATAATCAAAAATATCTTTTTGACTATTATTTGATAACTAATTATTATTGATTTTATGACTTTTTTTATGACTTTTCTTCTTCACTTTTCATGGAAATATAATAAAAATATCTTTTTTACTAGTATTTGATAACTAATTATTATTGATTTTATGACTTTTTTTCTTACTTTTCTTCTTCACTTTTCATGGTAATATAATCAAAAATATCTTTTTTACTAGTATTTGATAACTAATTATTATTGATTTTATGACTTTTTTTCTTACTTTTCTTCTTCACTTTTCATGGAAATATAATCAAAAATATCTTTTTGACTATTATTTGATAACTAATTATTATTGATTTATGACTTTTTTTCTTACTTTTCTTCTTCACTTTTCATGGTAATATAATCAAAAATATCTTTTTTACTAGTATTTGATAACTAATTATTATTGATTTTATGACTTTTTTTCTTACTTTTCTTCTTCACTTTTCATGGAAATATAATCAAAAATATCTTTTTGACTATTATTTGATAACTAATTATTATTGATTTTATGACTTTTTTTCTTACTTTTCTTCTTCACTTTTCATGGAAATATAAGCAAAAATATCTTTTTGACTAGTATAACTAATTATTATTGATTTTATGACTTTTTTTCTTACTTTTCTTCTTCACTTTTCATGGAAATATAAGTAAAAAATATCTTTTTGACTAGTATTTGATAACTAATTATTATTGATTTTATGACTTTTTTTCTTACTTTTCTTCTTCACTTTTCATGGCAATATAAGCAAAAATATCTTTTTGACTAGTATAACTAATTATTATTGATTTTATGACTTTTTTTCTTACTTTTCTTCTTCACTTTCCATGGAAATATAATCAAAAATATCTTTTTTACTAGTATTTGATAACTAATTATTATTGATTTTATGACTTTTTTTCTTACTTTTCTTCTTCACTTTTCATGGAAATATAAGCAAAAATATCTTTTTTACTAGTATTTGATAACTAATTATTATTGATTTTATGACTTTTTTTTATGACTTTTTTTCTTCACTTTCCATGGAAATATAATCAAAAAATATCTTTTTTACTAGTATTTGATAACTAATTATTATTGATTTTATGACTTTTTTTTCTTACTTTTCTTCTTCACTTTTCATGGAAATATAAGCAAAAATATCTTTTTTACTAGTATTTGATAACTAATTATTATTGATTTTATGACTTTTTTTATGACTTTTTTTCTTCACTTTTCATGGAAATATAATCAAAAATATCTTTTTTACTAGTATTTGATAACTAATTATTATTGATTTTATGACTTTTTTTTCTTACTTTTCTTCTTCACTTTTCATGGAAATATAATCAAAAATATCTTTTTTACTAGTATTTGATAACTAATTATTATTGATTTTATGACTTTTTTTCTTGCTTTTCTTCTTCACTTTTCATGGAAATATAATCAAAAATATCTTTTTGACTATTATTTGATAACTAATTATTATTGATTTTATGACTTTTTTTCTTACTTTTCTTCTTCACTTTTCATGGAAATATAATCAAAAATATCTTTTTGACTATTATTTGATAACTAATTATTATTGATTTTATGACTTTTTTTCTTACTTTTCTTCTTCACTTTTCATGGTAATATAATCAAAAATATCTTTTTTACTAGTATTTGATAACTAATTATTATTGATTTTATGACTTTTTTTCTTACTTTTCTTCTTCACTTTTCATGGAAATATAATCAAAAATATCTTTTTGACTATTATTTGATAACTAATTATTATTGATTTTATGACTTTTTTTCTTACTTTTCTTCTTCACTTTTCATGGTAATATAATCAAAAATATCTTTTTTACTAGTATTTGATAACTAATTATTATTGATTTTATGACTTTTTTTCTTACTTTTCTTCTTCACTTTTCATGGAAATATAATCAAAAATATCTTTTTTGACTAGTATTTGATAACTAATTATTATTGATTTTATGACTTTTTTTCTTACTTTTCTTCTTCACTTTTCATGGTAATATAATCAAAAATATCTTTTTTACTAGTATTTGATAACTAATTATTATTGATTTTATGACTTTTTTTCTTACTTTTCTTCTTCACTTTTCATGGAAATATAAGCAAAAATATCTTTTTGACTAGTATTTGATAACTAATTATTATTGATTTTATGACTTTTTTTCTTACTTTTCTTCTTCACTTTTCATGGAAATATGATCAAAAATATCTTTTCTGGTATTTGATAACTAATTATTATTGATTTTATGACTTTTTTTCTTACTTTTCTTCTTCACTTTTCATGGAAATATAAGCAAAAATATCTTTTTGACTAGTATTTGATAACTAATTATTATTGATTTTATGACTTTTTTTCTTACTTTTCTTCTTCACTTTTCATGGAAATATAATCAAAAATATCTTTTTTACTAGTATTTGATAACTAATTATTATTGATTTTATGACTTTTTTTCTTGCTTTTCTTCTTCACTTTTCATGGAAATATAATCAAAAATATCTTTTTTACTAGTATTTGATAACTAATTATTATTGATTTTATGACTTTTTTTCTTACTTTTCTTCTTCACTTTTCATGGAAATATAATCAAAAATATCTTTTTGACTATTATTTGATAACTAATTATTATTGATTTTATGACTTTTTTTCTTACTTTTCTTCTTCACTTTTCATGGTAATATAATCAAAAATATCTTTTTTACTAGTATTTGATAACTAATTATTATTGATTTTATGACTTTTTTTCTTACTTTTCTTCTTCACTTTTCATGGAAATATAATCAAAAATATCTTTTTGACTAGTATTTGATAACTAATTATTATTGATTTTATGACTTTTTTTTATGACTTTTCTTCTTCACTTTTCATGGAAATAATAATCAAAAATATCTTTTTTACTAGTATTTGATAACTAATTATTATTGATTTTATGACTTTTTTTCTTACTTTTCTTCTTCACTTTTCATGGAAATATAAGCAAAAATATCTTTTTTACTAGTATTTGATAACTAATTATTATTGATTTTATGACTTTTTTTCTTACTTTTCTTCTTCACTTTTCATGGAAATATAATCAAAAATATTTTTTTTTACTAGTATAACTAATTATTATTGATTTTATGACTTTTTTTATGACTTTTCTTCTTCACTTTTCATGGAAATATAATCAAAAATATCTTTTTTACTAGTATTTGATAACTAATTATTATTGATTTTATGACTTTTTTTCTTACTTTTCTTCTTCACTTTTCATGGAAATATAATCAAAAATATCTTTTTGACTATTATTTGATAACTAATTATTATTGATTTTATGACTTTTTTTCTTACTTTTCTTCTTCACTTTTCATGGTAATATAATCAAAAATATCTTTTTTACTAGTATTTGATAACTAATTATTATTGATTTTATGACTTTTTTTCTTACTTTTCTTCTTCACTTTTCATGGAAATATAATCAAAAATATCTTTTTGACTATTATTTGATAACTAATTATTATTGATTTTATGACTTTTTTTCTTACTTTTCTTCTTCACTTTTCATGGTAATATAATCAAAAATATCTTTTTTACTAGTATTTGATAACTAATTATTATTGATTTTATGACTTTTTTTCTTACTTTTCTTCTTCACTTTTCATGGAAATATAAGCAAAAAATATCTTTTTTACTAGTATTTGATAACTAATTATTATTGATTTTATGACTTTTTTTCTTACTTTTCTTCTTCACTTTTCATGGAAATATAATCAAAAATATTTTTTTTACTAGTATAACTAATTATTATTGATTTTATGACTTTTTTTTATGACTTTTCTTCTTCACTTTTCATGGAAATATAATCAAAAATATCTTTTTTACTAGTATTTGATAACTAATTATTATTGATTTTATGACTTTTTTTCTTACTTTTCTTCTTCACTTTTCATGGAAATATAAGC
Organism: Loxodes magnus; assembly: GCA_946699065.1. Lineage (NCBI taxonomy): Eukaryota > Ciliophora > Karyorelictea > Loxodida > Loxodidae > Loxodes > Loxodes magnus. The sequence continues at coordinate 17,702 of CAMPDV010006092.1, read as the reverse complement.
AAAAATATCTTTTTGACTAGTATTTGATAACTAATTATTATTGATTTTATGACTTTTTTTCTTACTTTTCTTCTTCACTTTTCATGGAAATATAATCAAAAATATCTTTTTTACTAGTATTTGATAACTAATTATTATTGATTTTATGACTTTTTTTCTTACTTTTCTTCTTCACTTTTCATGGAAATATAATCAAAAATATCTTTTTTACTAGTATTTGATAACTAACTATTATTGATTTTATGACTTTTTTTCTTACTTTTCTTCTTCACTTTTCATGGCAATATAAGCAAAAATATCTTTTTGACTAGTATTTGATAACTAATTATTATTGATTTTATGACTTTTTTTCTTACTTTTCTTCTTCACTTTTCATGGAAATATGATCAAAAATATCTTTTCTGGTATTTGATAACTAATTATTATTGATTTTATGACTTTTTTTCTTACTTTTCTTCTTCACTTTTCATGGAAATTTAAGCAAAAATATCTTTTTGACTATTATTTGATAACTAATTATTATTGATTTTATGACTTTTTTTCTTACTTTTCTTCTTCACTTTTCATGGAAATATGATCAAAAATATCTTTTTGACTAGTATTTGATAACTAATTATTATTGATTTTATGACTTTTTTTCTTACTTTTCTTCTTCACTTTTCATGGAAATATAATCAAAAATATTTTTTTTACTAGTATTTGATACTAATAATTATTGATTTTATGACTTTTTTTCTTACTTTTCTTCTTCACTTTTCATGGAAATATGATCAAAAATATCTTTTTGACTAGTATAACTAAATACTATTGATTTTATGACTTTTTTTCTTACTTTTCTTCTTCACTTTTCATGGAAATATGAGCAAAAATATCTTTTTGACTAGTATTTGATAACTAATTATTATTGATTTTATGACTTTTTTTCTTACTTTTCTTCTTCACTTTTCATGGAAATATAAGCAAAAATATCTTTTTTACTAGTATAACTAATTATTATTGATTTTATGACTTTTTTTCTTACTTTTCTTCTTCACTTTTCATGGAAATATAATCAAAAATATCTTTTTTACTAGTATAACTAATTATTATTGATTTTATGACTTTTTTTCTTACTTTTCTTCTTCACTTTTCATGGCAATATAAGTAAAAATATCTTTTTGACTAGTATTTGATAACTAATTATTATTGATTTTATGACTTTTTTTCTTACTTTTCTTCTTCACTTTTCATGGAAATATAATCAAAAATATCTTTTTGACTAGTATTTGATACTAATTATTATTGATTTTATGACTTTTTTTCTTACTTTTCTTCTTCACTTTTCATGGCAATATGATCAAAAATATCTTTTTGACTAGTATTTGATAACTAATTATTATTGATTTTATGACTTTTTTTCTTACTTTTCTTCTTCACTTTTCATAAAAATATAATCAAAAATATCTTTTCTAGTATTTGATAACTAATTATTATTGATTTTATGACTTTTTTTCTTACTTTTCTTCTTCACTTTTCATGGAAATATGATCAAAAATATCTTTTTTACTGGTATTTGATAACTAATTATTATTGATTTTATGACTTTTTTTCTTACTTTTCTTCTTCACTTTTCATAAAAATATAATCAAAAATATCTTTTTTACTAGTATTTGATAACTAATTATTATTGATTTTATGACTTTTTTTCTTACTTTTCTTCTTCACTTTTCATGGCAATATAAGCAAAAATATCTTTTTGACTAGTATTTGATAACTAATTATTATTGATTTTATGACTTTTTTTCTTACTTTTCTTCTTCACTTTTCATAAAAATATAATCAAAAATATCTTTTCTAGTATTTGATAACTAATTATTATTGATTTTATGACTTTTTTTCTTACTTTTCTTCTTCACTTTTCATGGAATATAAGCAAAAATATCTTTTTTTAGTATTTGATAACTAATTATTATTGATTTTATGACTTTTTTTCTTACTTTTCTTCTTCACTTTTCATAAAAATATAATCAAAAATATCTTTTTGACTATTATTTGATAACTAATTATTATTGATTTTATGACTTTTTTTCTTACTTTTCTTCTTCACTTTTCATAAAAATATAATCAAAAATATCTTTTACTAGTATTTGATAACTAATTATTATTGATTTTATGACTTTTTTTCTTACTTTTCTTCTTCACTTTTCATGGCAATATAAGCAAAAATATCTTTTTGACTAGTATTTGATAACTAATTATTATTGATTTTATGACTTTTTTTCTTACTTTTCTTCTTCACTTTTCATAAAAATATAATCAAAAATATCTTTTCTAGTATTTGATAACTAATTATTATTGATTTTATGACTTTTTTTCTTACTTTTCTTCTTCACTTTTCATGGAAATTTAAGCAAAAATATCTTTTTTACTAGTATTTGATAACTAATTATTATTGATTTTATGACTTTTTTTCTTACTTTTCTTCTTCACTTTTCATAAAAATATAATCAAAAATATCTTTTTTACTAGTATTTGATAACTAATTATTATTGATTTTATGACTTTTTTTCTTACTTTTCTTCTTCACTTTTCATGGAAATATAATCAAAAATATTTTTTTTACTAGTATAACTAATTATTATTGATTTTATGACTTTTTTTCTTACTTTTCTTCTTCACTTTTCATGGAAATATAATCAAAAATATCTTTTTGACTAGTACAACTAATTATTATTGATTTTATGACTTTTTTTCTTACTTTTCTTCTTCACTTTTCATGGCAATATAAGCAAAAATATCTTTTTGACTAGTATAACTAATTATTATTGATTTTATGACTTTTTTTCTTACTTTTCTTCTTCACTTTTCATAAAAATATAATCAAAAATATCTTTTCTAGTATTTGATAACTAATTATTTTTGATTTTATGACTTTTTTTCTTACTTTTCTTCTTCACTTTTCATGGCAATATAAGCAAAAATATCTTTTTGACTAGTATTTGATAACTAATTATTATTGATTTTATGACTTTTTTTTCTTACTTTTCTTCTTCACTTTTCATGGAAATATAATCAAAAATATCTTTTTTACTAGTATAACTAATTATTATTGATTTTATGACTTTTTTTCTTACTTTTCTTCTTCACTTTTCATGGAAATTTAAGCAAAAATATCTTTTTGACTATTATTTGATAACTAATTATTATTGATTTTATGACTTTTTTTCTTACTTTTCTTCTTCACTTTTCATGGAAATATGATCAAAAATATCTTTTTGACTAGTATTTGATAACTAATTATTATTGATTTTATGACTTTTTTTCTTACTTTTCTTCTTCACTTTTCATGGAAATATAATCAAAAATATTTTTTTTACTAGTATAACTAATTATTATTGATTTTATGACTTTTTTTCTTACTTTTCTTCTTCACTTTTCATGGCAATATAAGCAAAAATATCTTTTTGACTAGTACAACTAATTATTATTGATTTTATGACTTTTTTTCTTACTTTTCTTCTTCACTTTTCATGGAAATATGATCAAAAATATCTTTTTGACTAGTATAACTAAATACTATTGATTTTATGACTTTTTTTCTTACTTTTCTTCTTCACTTTTCATGGAAATATGAGCAAAAATATCTTTTTGACTAGTATTTGATAACTAATTATTATTGATTTTATGACTTTTTTTCTTACTTTTCTTCTTCACTTTTCATGGAAATATAAGCAAAAATATCTTTTTGACTATTATTTGATAACTAATTATTATTGATTTTATGACTTTTTTTCTTACTTTTCTTCTTCACTTTTCATGGAAATATGATCAAAAATATCTTTTTGACTAGTATAACTAATTATTATTGATTTTATGACTTTTTTTCTTACTTTTCTTCTTCACTTTTCATGGAAATATAATCAAAAATATCTTTTTTACTAGTATAACTAATTATTATTGATTTTATGACTTTTTTTCTTACTTTTCTTCTTCACTTTTCATGGCAATATAAGCAAAAATATCTTTTTGACTAGTATAACTAATTATTATTGATTTTATGACTTTTTTTCTTACTTTTCTTCTTCACTTTTCATGGAAATATAAGTAAAAATATCTTTTTGACTAGTATTTGATAACTAATTATTATTGATTTTATGACTTTTTTTCTTACTTTTCTTCTTCACTTTTCATGGAAATATAATCAAAAATATCTTTTTGACTAGTATAACTAATTATTATTGATTTTATGACTTTTTTTCTTACTTTTCTTCTTCACTTTTCATGGAAATATAATCAAAAATATCTTTTCTGGTATTTGATAACTAATTATTATTGATTTTATGACTTTTTTTCTTACTTTTCTTCTTCACTTTTCATGGAAATATAAGCAAAAATATCTTTTTGACTAGTATTTGATAACTAATTATTATTGATTTTATGACTTTTTTTCTTACTTTTCTTCTTCACTTTTCATGGAAATATGATCAAAAATATCTTTTTGACTAGTATAACTAATTATTATTGATTTTATGACTTTTTTTCTTACTTTTCTTCTTCACTTTTCATAAAAATATAATCAAAAATATCTTTTCTAGTATTTGATAACTAATTATTATTGATTTTATGACTTTTTTTCTTACTTTTCTTCTTCACTTTTCATGGAAATATAATCAAAAATATCTTTTTAGTATTTGATAACTAATTATTATTGATTTTATGACTTTTTTTCTTACTTTTCTTCTTCACTTTTCATAAAAATATAATCAAAAATATCTTTTCTAGTTATAATTATTATTGATTTTATGACTTTTTTTCTTACTTTTCTTCTTCACTTTTCATGGAAATATAAGCAAAAATATCTTTTTGACTAGTATTTGATAACTAATTATTATTGATTTTATGACTTTTTTTCTTACTTTTCTTCTTCACTTTTCATGGAAATATAATCAAAAATATCTTTTTGACTAGTATTTGATAACTAATTATTATTGATTTTATGACTTTTTTTCTTACTTTTCTTCTTCACTTTTCATGGAAATATAAGCAAAAATATCTTTTTGACTAGTATTTGAAACTAATTATTATTGATTTTATGACTTTTTTTCTTACTTTTCTTCTTCACTTTTCATGGAAATATAATCAAAAATATCTTTTTGACTAGTATTTGATAACTAATTATTATTGATTTTATGACTTTTTTTCTTACTTTTCTTCTTCACTTTTCATGGAAATATAATCAAAAATATCTTTTTCTAGTATAACTAATTATTATTGATTTTATGACTTTTTTTCTTACTTTTCTTCTTCACTTTTCATGGAAATATGAGCAAAAATATCTTTTTGACTAGTATTTGATAACTAATTATTATTGATTTTATGACTTTTTTTCTTACTTTTCTTCTTCACTTTTCATGGAAATATAAGCAAAAATATCTTTTTGACTAGTATTTGATAACTAATTATTATTGATTTTATGACTTTTTTTCTTACTTTTCTTCTTCACTTTTCATGGAAATATAAGCAAAAATATCTTTTTTACTAGTATTTGATAACTAATTATTATTGATTTTATGACTTTTTTTCTTACTTTTCTTCTTCACTTTTCATGGAAATATAATCAAAAATATCTTTTTGACTAGTATTTGATAACTAATTATTATTGATTTTATGACTTTTTTTCTTACTTTTCTTCTTCACTTTTCATGGAAATATAAGCAAAAATATCTTTTTGACTAGTATTTGATAACTAATTATTATTGATTTTATGACTTTTTTTCTTACTTTTCTTCTTCACTTTTCATGGAAATATAATCAAAAATATCTTTTTTACTAGTATTTGATAACTAATTATTATTGATTTTATGACTTTTTTTTCTTACTTTTCTTCTTCACTTTTCATGGAAATATAAGCGAAAATATCTTTTTGACTAGTATTTGATAACTAATTATTATTGATTTTATGACTTTTTTTCTTACTTTTCTTCTTCACTTTTCATGGAAATATAAGCAAAAATATCTTTTTGACTAGTATTTGATAACTAATTATTATTGATTTTATGACTTTTTTTCTTACTTTTCTTCTTCACTTTTCATGGAAATATAAGCAAAAATATCTTTTTGACTAGTATTTGATAACTAATTATTATTGATTTTATGACTTTTTTTCTTACTTTTCTTCTTCACTTTTCATGGAAATATAAGCAAAAATATCTTTTTGACTAGTATTTGATAACTAATTATTATTGATTTTATGACTTTTTTTCTTACTTTTCTTCTTCACTTTTCATGGAAATATAAGCAAAAATATCTTTTTGACTAGTATTTGATAACTAATTATTATTGATTTTATGACTTTTTTTCTTACTTTTCTTCTTCACTTTTCATGGAAATATAAGCAAAAATATCTTTTCTAGTATTTGATAACTAATTATTATTGATTTTATGACTTTTTTTCTTACTTTTCTTCTTCACTTTTCATGGAAATATAATCAAAAATATCTTTTTTACTAGTATTTGATAACTAATTATTATTGATTTTATGACTTTTTTTCTTACTTTTCTTCTTCACTTTTCATGGAAATATAAGCAAAAATATCTTTTTGACTAGTATTTGATAACTAATTATTATTGATTTTATGACTTTTTTTCTTACTTTTCTTCTTCACTTTTCATGGAAATATAAGCAAAAATATCTTTTTGACTAGTATTTGATAACTAATTATTATTGATTTTATGACTTTTTTTCTTACTTTTCTTCTTCACTTTTCATGGAAATATAAGCAAAAATATCTTTTTTACTAGTATTTGATAACTAATTATTATTGATTTTATGACTTTTTTTCTTACTTTTCTTCTTCACTTTTCATGGAAATATAATCAAAAATATCTTTTCTAGTATTTGATAACTAATTATTATTGATTTTATGACTTTTTTTCTTACTTTTCTTCTTCACTTTTCATGGAAATATAAGCAAAAATATCTTTTTTACTAGTATTTTATAACTAATTATTATTGATTTTATGACTTTTTTTCTTACTTTTCTTCTTCACTTTTCATGGAAATATAATCAAAAATATCTTTTTGACTAGTATAAACTAATTATTATTGATTTTATGACTTTTTTTCTTACTTTTCTTCTTCACTTTTCATGGAAATATAATCAAAAATATCTTTTCTAGTATTTGATAACTAATTATTATTGATTTTATGACTTTTTTTCTTACTTTTCTTCTTCACTTTTCATGGAAATATAAGCAAAAATATCTTTTTGACTAGTATTTGATAACTAATTATTATTGATTTTATGACTTTTTTTCTTACTTTTCTTCTTCACTTTTCATGGAAATATAATCAAAAATATCTTTTCTAGTATTTGATAACTAATTATTATTGATTTTATGACTTTTTTTCTTACTTTTCTTCTTCACTTTTCATGGAAATATAAGCAAAAATATCTTTTTGACTAGTATTTGATAACTAATTATTATTGATTTTATGACTTTTTTTCTTACTTTTCTTCTTCACTTTTCATGGAAATATAATCAAAAATATCTTTTTGACTAGTATTTGATAACTAATTATTATTGATTTTATGACTTTTTTTCTTACTTTTCTTCTTCACTTTTCATGGAAATATAAGCAAAAATATCTTTTTGACTAGTATTTGATAACTAATTATTATTGATTTTATGACTTTTTTTCTTACTTTTCTTCTTCACTTTTCATGGAAATATAAGCAAAAATATCTTTTTGACTAGTATTTGATAACTAATTATTATTGATTTTATGACTTTTTTTCTTACTTTTCTTCTTCACTTTTCATGGAAATATAAGCAAAAATATCTTTTTGACTAGTATTTGATAACTAATTATTATTGATTTTATGACTTTTTTTCTTACTTTTCTTCTTCACTTTTCATGGAAATATAAGCAAAAATATCTTTTTGACTAGTATTTGATAACTAATTATTATTGATTTTATGACTTTTTTTCTTACTTTTCTTCTTCACTTTTCATGGAAATATAATCAAAAATATCTTTTTTGACTAGTATTTGATAACTAATTATTATTGATTTTATGACTTTTTTTCTTACTTTTCTTCTTCACTTTTCATGGAAATATAAGCAAAAATATCTTTTCTAGTATATAACTAATTATTATTGATTTTATGACTTTTTTTCTTACTTTTCTTCTTCACTTTTCATGGAAATATAATCAAAAATATCTTTTTGACTAGTATTTGATAACTAATTATTATTGATTTTATGACTTTTTTTCTTACTTTTCTTCTTCACTTTTCATGGAAATATAAGCAAAAATATCTTTTCTAGTATTTGATAACTAATTATTATTGATTTTATGACTTTTTTTCTTACTTTTCTTCTTCACTTTTCATGGAAATATAAGCAAAAATATCTTTTTGACTAGTATTTGAAACTAATTATTATTGATTTTATGACTTTTTTTCTTACTTTTCTTCTTCACTTTTCATGGAAATATAATCAAAAATATCTTTTTTACTAGTATAACTAATTATTATTGATTTTATGACTTTTTTTCTTACTTTTCTTCTTCACTTTTCATGGAAATATAAGCAAAAATATCTTTTTGACTAGTATTTGATAACTAATTATTATTGATTTTATGACTTTTTTTCTTACTTTTCTTCTTCACTTTTCATGGAAATATAATCAAAAATATCTTTTCTAGTATTTGATAACTAATTATTATTGATTTTATGACTTTTTTTCTTACTTTTCTTCTTCACTTTTCATGGAAATATAATCAAAAATATCTTTTTTACTAGTATATAACTAATTATTATTGATTTTATGACTTTTTTTCTTACTTTTCTTCTTCACTTTTCATGGAAATATAAGCAAAAATATCTTTTTGACTAGTATTTGATAACTAATTATTATTGATTTTATGACTTTTTTTCTTACTTTTCTTCTTCACTTTTCATGGAAATATAATCAAAAATATCTTTTTGACTAGTATTTGATAACTAATTATTATTGATTTTATGACTTTTTTTCTTACTTTTCTTCTTCACTTTTCATGGAAATATAAGCAAAAATATCTTTTTGACTAGTATTTGATAACTAATTATTATTGATTTTATGACTTTTTTTCTTACTTTTCTTCTTCACTTTTCATGGAAATATGATCAAAAATATCTTTTTGACTAGTATTTGATAACTAATTATTATTGATTTTATGACTTTTTTTCTTACTTTTCTTCTTCACTTTTCATGGAAATATAAGCAAAAATATCTTTTTGACTAGTATTTGATAACTAATTATTATTGATTTTATGACTTTTTTTCTTACTTTTCTTCTTCACTTTTCATGGAAATATAAGTAAAAATATCTTTTTGACTAGTATTTGATAACTAATTATTATTGATTTTATGACTTTTTTTCTTACTTTTCTTCTTCACTTTTCATGGAAATATAATCAAAAATATCTTTTTGACTAGTATTTGATAACTAATTATTATTGATTTTATGACTTTTTTTCTTACTTTTCTTCTTCACTTTTCATGGAAATATAATCAAAAATATCTTTTTGACTAGTATTTGATAACTAATTATTATTGATTTTATGACTTTTTTTCTTACTTTTCTTCTTCACTTTTCATGGAAATATAAGCAAAAATATCTTTTTGACTAGTATTTGATAACTAATTATTATTGATTTTATGACTTTTTTTCTTACTTTTCTTCTTCACTTTTCATGGAAATATAATCAAAAATATCTTTTTGACTAGTATATAACTAATTATTATTGATTTTATGACTTTTTTTCTTACTTTTCTTCTTCACTTTTCATGGAAATATAATCAAAAATATCTTTTTTACTAGTATTTGATAACTAATTATTATTGATTTTATGACTTTTTTTCTTACTTTTCTTCTTCACTTTTCATGGAAATATAAGCAAAAATATCTTTTTGACTAGTATTTGATAACTAATTATTATTGATTTTATGACTTTTTTTCTTACTTTTCTTCTTCACTTTTCATGGAAATATAAGCAAAAATATCTTTTTTACTAGTATTTGATAACTAATTATTATTGATTTTATGACTTTTTTTCTTACTTTTCTTCTTCACTTTTCATGGAAATATAAGCAAAAATATCTTTTTGACTAGTATTTGATAACTAATTATTATTGATTTTATGACTTTTTTTCTTACTTTTCTTCTTCACTTTTCATGGAAATATAAGTAAAAATATCTTTTTGACTAGTATTTGATAACTAATTATTATTGATTTTATGACTTTTTTTCTTACTTTTCTTCTTCACTTTTCATGGAAATATAATCAAAAATATCTTTTTGACTAGTATTTGATAACTAATTATTATTGATTTTATGACTTTTTTTCTTACTTTTCTTCTTCACTTTTCATGGAAATATAATCAAAAATATCTTTTTTACTAGTATTTGATAACTAATTATTATTGATTTTATGACTTTTTTTTCTTACTTTTCTTCTTCACTTTTCATGGAAATATAAGCAAAAATATCTTTTTGACTAGTATTTGATAACTAATTATTATTGATTTTATGACTTTTTTTCTTACTTTTCTTCTTCACTTTTCATGGAAATATAAGCAAAAATATCTTTTTTACTAGTACTAATTATTATTGATATGACTTTTTTTCTTACTTTTCTTCTTCACTTTTCATGAAATATACTAATTATTATTGATTTTATGACTTTTTTTCTTACTTTTCTTCTTCACTTTTCATGGAAATATAAGCAAAAATATCTTTTTGACTAGTATTTGATAACTAATTATTATTGATTTTATGACTTTTTTTCTTACTTTTCTTCTTCACTTTTCATGGAAATATAATCAAAAATATCTTTTTGACTAGTATTTGATAACTAATTATTATTGATTTTATGACTTTTTTTCTTACTTTTCTTCTTCACTTTTCATGGAAATATAAGCAAAAATATCTTTTTGACTAGTATTTGATAACTAATTATTATTGATTTTATGACTTTTTTTCTTACTTTTCTTCTTCACTTTTCATGGAAATATAAGCAAAAATATCTTTTCTAGTATTTGATAACTAATTATTATTGATTTTATGACTTTTTTTCTTACTTTTCTTCTTCACTTTTCATGGAAATATAAGCAAAAATATCTTTTTGACTAGTATTTGATAACTAATTATTATTGATTTTATGACTTTTTTTCTTACTTTTCTTCTTCACTTTTCATGGAAATATAATCAAAAATATCTTTTTGACTAGTATTTGATAACTAATTATTATTGATTTTATGACTTTTTTTCTTACTTTTCTTCTTCACTTTTCATGGAAATATAAGCAAAAATATCTTTTTGACTAGTATTTGATAACTAATTATTATTGATTTTATGACTTTTTTTCTTACTTTTCTTCTTCACTTTTCATGGAAATATAAGCAAAAATATCTTTTTAGTACTAATTATTATTGATATTTGATAACTAATTATTATTGATTTTATGACTTTTTTTCTTACTTTTCTTCTTCACTTTTCATGGAAATATAAGCAAAAATATCTTTTTTTCTTACTTTTCTTCTTCACTTTTCATGACTAGTATTTGATAACTAATTATTATTGATTTTATGACTTTTTTTCTTACTTTTCTTCTTCACTTTTCATGGAAATATAAGCAAAAATATCTTTTCTAGTATTTGATAACTAATTATTATTGATTTTATGACTTTTTTTCTTACTTTTCTTCTTCACTTTTCATGGAAATATAATCAAAAATATCTTTTTGACTAGTATTTGATAACTAATTATTATTGATTTTATGACTTTTTTTCTTACTTTTCTTCTTCACTTTTCATGGAAATATAAGCAAAAATATCTTTTTGACTAGTATTTGATAACTAATTATTATTGATTTTATGACTTTTTTTCTTACTTTTCTTCTTCACTTTTCATGGAAATATAAAAAATATCTTTTCTATTATTTGATAACAAAAATATCTTTTTTTCTTACTTTTCTTCTTCACTTTTCATGGAAATATAATCTAGTATTTGATAACTAATTATTATTGATTTTATGACTTTTTTTCTTACTTTTCTTCTTCACTTTTCATGGAAATATAAGCAAAAATATCTTTTCTAGTATTTGATAACTAATTATTATTGATTTTATGACTTTTTTTCTTACTTTTCTTCTTCACTTTTCATGGAAATATAATCAAAAATATCTTTTTGACTAGTATTTGATAACTAATTATTATTGATTTTATGACTTTTTTTCTTACTTTTCTTCTTCACTTTTCATGGAAATATAAGCAAAAATATCTTTTCTAGTATTTGATAACTAATTATTATTGATTTTATGACTTTTTTTCTTACTTTTCTTCTTCACTTTTCATGGAAATATAAGCGAAAATATCTTTTTGACTAGTAAAACTAATTATTATTGATTTTATGACTTTTTTCTTACTTTTCTTCTTCACTTTTCATGGAAATATAACTAATTATTATTGATTTTATGACTTTTTTTCTTACTTTTCTTCTTCACTTTTCATGGAAATATAAGCAAAAATATCTTTTTGACTAGTATTTGATAACTAATTATTATTGATTTTATGACTTTTTTTCTTACTTTTCTTCTTCACTTTTCATGGAAATATAAGACTAGTATTTGATAACTAATTATTATTGATTTTATGACTTTTTTTCTTACTTTTCTTCTTCACTTTTCATGGAAATATAAGCAAAAATATCTTTTTATTGATTTTATGACTAGTATTTTTTTTTCTTACTTTTCTTCTTCACTTTTCATGATAACTAATTATTATTGATTTTATGACTTTTTTTCTTACTTTTCTTCTTCACTTTTCATGGAAATATAATCAAAAATATCTTTTTGACTAGTATTTGATAACTAATTATTATTGATTTTATGACTTTTTTTCTTACTTTTCTTCTTCACTTTTCATGGAAATATAAGCAAAAATATCTTTTCTAGTATTTGATAACTAATTATTATTGATTTTATGACTTTTTTTCTTACTTTTCTTCTTCACTTTTCATGGAAATATAAGCAAAAATATCTTTTTGACTAGTATTTGATAACTAATTATTATTGATTTTATGACTTTTTTTCTTACTTTTCTTCTTCACTTTTCATGGAAATATAAGTAAAAATATCTTTTTTTCTTACTTTTCTTCTTCACTTTTCATGGACTAGTATATAACTAATTATTATTGATTTTATGACTTTTTTTTCTTACTTTTCTTCTTCACTTTTCATGGAAATATGAGCAAAAATATCTTTTTGACTAGTATTTGATAACTAATTATTATTGATTTTATGACTTTTTTTCTTACTTTTCTTCTTCACTTTTCATGGAAATATAAGCAAAAATATCTTTTTGACTAGTATTTGATAACTAATTATTATTGATTTTATGACTTTTTTTCTTACTTTTCTTCTTCACTTTTCATGGAAATATAAGCAAAAATATCTTTTCTAGTATTTGATAACTAATTATTATTGATTTTATGACTTTTTTTCTTACTTTTCTTCTTCACTTTTCATGGAAATATAAGCAAAAATATCTTTTTGACTAGTATTTGATAACTAATTATTATTGATTTTATGACTTTTTTTCTTACTTTTCTTCTTCACTTTTCATGGAAATATAAGCAAAAATATCTTTTCTAGTATTTGATAACTAATTATTATTGATTTTATGACTTTTTTTCTTACTTTTCTTCTTCACTTTTCATGGAAATATAATCAAAAATATCTTTTTTACTAGTATTTGATAACTAATTATTATTGATTTTATGACTTTTTTTCTTACTTTTCTTCTTCACTTTTCATGGAAATATAAGCAAAAATATCTTTTTGACTAGTATTTGATAACTAATTATTATTGATTTTATGACTTTTTTTCTTACTTTTCTTCTTCACTTTTCATGGAAATATAATCAAAAATATCTTTTTGACTAGTATTTGATAACTAATTATTATTGATTTTATGACTTTTTTTCTTACTTTTCTTCTTCACTTTTCATGGAAATATAATCAAAAATATCTTTTTGACTAGTATAAACTAATTATTATTGATTTTATGACTTTTTTTCTTACTTTTCTTCTTCACTTTTCATGGAAATATAATCAAAAATATCTTTTCTAGTATTTGATAACTAATTATTATTGATTTTATGACTTTTTTTCTTACTTTTCTTCTTCACTTTTCATGGAAATATAAGCAAAAATATCTTTTTGACTAGTATTTGATAACTAATTATTATTGATTTTATGACTTTTTTTCTTACTTTTCTTCTTCACTTTTCATGGAAATATAAGCAAAAATATCTTTTTGACTAGTATTTGATAACTAATTATTATTGATTTTATGACTTTTTTTCTTACTTTTCTTCTTCACTTTTCATGGAAATATAAGCAAAAATATCTTTTTGACTAGTATTTGATAACTAATTATTATTGATTTTATGACTTTTTTTCTTACTTTTCTTCTTCACTTTTCATGGAAATATAATCAAAAATATCTTTTTGACTAGTATTTGATAACTAATTATTATTGATTTTATGACTTTTTTTCTTACTTTTCTTCTTCACTTTTCATGGAAATATAAGCAAAAATATCTTTTTGACTAGTATTTGATAACTAATTATTATTGATTTTATGACTTTTTTTCTTACTTTTCTTCTTCACTTTTCATGGAAATATAAGCAAAAATATCTTTTTTTCTTACTTTTCTTCTTCACTTTTCATGGAAATATGATCTAGTATTTGATAACTAATTATTATTGATTTTATGACTTTTTTTCTTACTTTTCTTCTTCACTTTTCATGGAAATATAATCAAAAATATCTTTTCTAGTATTTGATAACTAATTATTATTGATTTTATGACTTTTTTTCTTACTTTTCTTCTTCACTTTTCATGGAAATATAAGCAAAAATATCTTTTTTACTAGTATTTGATAACTAATTATTATTGATTTTATGACTTTTTTTCTTACTTTTCTTCTTCACTTTTCATGGAAATATAAGCAAAAATATCTTTTCTAGTATTTGATAACTAATTATTATTGATTTTATGACTTTTTTTCTTACTTTTCTTCTTCACTTTTCATGGAAATATAATCAAAAATATCTTTTCTAGTATTTGATAACTAATTATTATTGATTTTATGACTTTTTTTCTTACTTTTCTTCTTCACTTTTCATGGAAATATAATCAAAAATATCTTTTCTAGTATAACTAATTATTATTGATTTTATGACTTTTTTTCTTACTTTTCTTCTTCACTTTTCATGGAAATATAATCAAAAATATCTTTTTGACTAGTATTTGATAACTAATTATTATTGATTTTATGACTTTTTTTCTTACTTTTCTTCTTCACTTTTCATGGAAATATGAGCAAAAATATCTTTTTGACTAGTATTTGATAACTAATTATTATTGATTTTATGACTTTTTTTCTTACTTTTCTTCTTCACTTTTCATGGAAATATAATCAAAAATATCTTTTTGACTAGTATTTGATAACTAATTATTATTGATTTTATGACTTTTTTTCTTACTTTTCTTCTTCACTTTTCATGGAAATATAAGCAAAAATATCTTTTTTACTAGTATTTGATAACTAATTATTATTGATTTTATGACTTTTTTTCTTACTTTTCTTCTTCACTTTTCATGGAAATATAATCAAAAATATCTTTTTGACTAGTATTTGATAACTAATTATTATTGATTTTATGACTTTTTTTCTTACTTTTCTTCTTCACTTTTCATGGAAATATAAGCAAAAATATCTTTTCTAGTATTTGATAACTAATTATTATTGATTTTATGACTTTTTTTCTTACTTTTCTTCTTCACTTTTCATGGAAATATAAGCGAAAATATCTTTTTGACTAGTATTTGATAACTAATTATTATTGATTTTATGACTTTTTTTCTTACTTTTCTTCTTCACTTTTCATGGAAATATAAGCAAAAATATCTTTTTGACTAGTATTTTATAACTAATTATTATTGATTTTATGACTTTTTTTCTTACTTTTCTTCTTCACTTTTCATGGAAATATAATCAAAAATATCTTTTTTACTAGTATAACTAATTATTATTGATTTTATGACTTTTTTTCTTACTTTTCTTCTTCACTTTTCATGGAAATATAAGTAAAAATATCTTTTCTAGTATTTGATAACTAATTATTATTGATTTTATGACTTTTTTTCTTACTTTTCTTCTTCACTTTTCATGGAAATATAAGCAAAAATATCTTTTTGACTAGTATTTGATAACTAATTATTATTGATTTTATGACTTTTTTTCTTACTTTTCTTCTTCACTTTTCATGGAAATATAAGTAAAAATATCTTTTCTAGTATTTGATAACTAATTATTATTGATTTTATGACTTTTTTTCTTACTTTTCTTCTTCACTTTTCATGGAAATATAATCAAAAATATCTTTTCTAGTATAAACTAATTATTATTGATTTTATGACTTTTTTTCTTACTTTTCTTCTTCACTTTTCATGGAAATATAATCAAAAATATCTTTTCTAGTATAAACTAATTATTATTGATTTTATGACTTTTTTTCTTACTTTTCTTCTTCACTTTTCATGGAAATATGAGCAAAAATATCTTTTTTACTAGTTTTTGATAACTAATTATTATTGATTTTATGACTTTTTTTCTTACTTTTCTTCTTCACTTTTCATGGAAATATAAGCAAAAATATCTTTTTGACTAGTATAACTAATTATTATTGATTTTATGACTTTTTTTCTTACTTTTCTTCTTCACTTTTCATGGAAATATAATCAAAAATATCTTTTTGACTAGTATAACTAATTATTATTGATTTTATGACTTTTTTTCTTACTTTTCTTCTTCACTTTTCATGGAAATATAATCAAAAATATCTTTTTGACTAGTATAACTAATTATTATTGATTTTATGACTTTTTTTCTTACTTTTCTTCTTCACTTTTCATGGAAATATAATCAAAAATATCTTTTTGACTAGTATAACTAATTATTATTGATTTTATGACTTTTTTTCTTACTTTTCTTCTTCACTTTTCATGGAAATATAAGTAAAAATATCTTTTTGACTAGTTTTTGATAACTAATTATTATTGATTTTATGACTTTTTTTCTTACTTTTCTTCTTCACTTTTCATGGAAATATAATCAAAAATATTTTTTCTAGTATAACTAATTATTATTGATTTTATGACTTTTTTTCTTACTTTTCTTCTTCACTTTTCATGGAAATATAATCAAAAATATCTTTTCTAGTATAACTAATTATTATTGATTTTATGACTTTTTTTCTTACTTTTCTTCTTCACTTTTCATGGAAATATAAGTAAAAATATCTTTTTGACTAGTTTTTGATAACTAATTATTATTGATTTTATGACTTTTTTTTCTTACTTTTCTTCTTCACTTTTCATGGAAATATAATCAAAAATATCTTTTCTAGTATAACTAATTATTATTGATTTTATGACTTTTTTTCTTACTTTTCTTCTTCACTTTTCATGGAAATATAATCAAAAATATCTTTTCTAGTATAACTAATTATTATTGATTTTATGACTTTTTTTCTTACTTTTCTTCTTCACTTTTCATGGAAATATAATCAAAAATATCTTTAGAGGAACTAGTATATGATAACT
>CAMPDV010006091.1:0-20190 GCA_946699065.1 Loxodes magnus | reverse complement strand
CCCAAAGCATACTCCTTAAAACTGAAATTCTATCTTCCTATTCTTGCTTTAATTCTTAACTTTTCTAAATACTTATTACTTCCCAAAGCATACTCCTTAAAACTGAAATTCTATCTTCCTATTCTTACTTTACTTCTTCACTTTTCTAAATACTTAATTCTTCTCAAAGCATACTCCTTAAAACAGAAATTATTCATTCTTTTCTTACCTTACTTCTTCACTTTTCTAAATACTTATTACTTCTCAAAGCATACTCCTTAAAACAGAAATTATTCATTCTTTTCTTACTTTACTTCTTCACTTTTCTAAATACTTAATTCTTCTCAAAGCATACTCCTTAAAACTGAAATTATTCATTCTTTTCTTACTTTACTTCTTCACTTTTCTAAATACTTAATTCTTCTCAAAGCATACTCCTTAAAACAGAAATTATTCATTCTTTTCTTACTTTACTTCTTCACTTTTCTAAATACTTATTACTTCTCAAAGCATACTCCTTAAAACAGAAATTATTCATTCTTTTCTTACTTTACTTCTTCACTTTTCTAAATACTTAATTCTTCTCAAAGCATACTCCTTAAAACTGAAATTCTATCTTCTTTTCTTACTTTACTTCTTCACTTTTCTAAATACTTAATTCTTCTCAAAGCATACTCTTTAAAACTGAAATTCTATCTTCCTATTCTTACTTTACTTCTTCACTTTTCTAAATACTTAATTCTTCTCAAAGCATACTCCTTAAAACTGAAACTCTTTCTTCCTATTATTACTTTACTTCTTCACTTTTCTAAATACTTAATTCTTCTCAAAGCATACTCCTTAAAACAGAAATTATTCATTCTTTTCTTACTTCACTTCTTCGCTTTTCTAAATACTTATTACTTCCCAAAGCATACTCCTTAAAACTGAAACTCTTTCTTCCTATTCTTACTTTACTTCTTCACTTTTCTAAATACTTAATTCTTCTCAAAGCATACTCCTTAAAACTGAAATTCTATCTTCTTTTCTTACTTTACTTCTTCACTTTCAAAATACTTATTACTTCTCAAAGCATACTCCTTAAAACAGAAATTATTCATTCTTTTCTTACTTTACTTCTTCACTTTTCTAAATACTTAATTCTTCTCAAAGCATACTCCTTAAAACTGAAATTCTATCTTCTTTTCTTACTTTACTTCTTCACTTTTCTAAATACTTAATTCTTCTCAAAGCATACTCCTTAAAACAGAAATTATTCATTCTTTTCTTACTTCACTTCTTCGCTTTTCTAAATACTTATTACTTCTCAAAGCATACTCTTTAAAACTGAAACTCTTTCTTCCTATTCTTACTTTACTTCTTCACTTTTCTAAATACTTAATTCTTCTCAAAGCATACTCCTTAAAACAGAAATTATTCATTCTTTTCTTACTTCACTTCTTCGCTTTTCTAAATACTTATTACTTCCCAAAGCATACTCCTTAAAACTGAAACTCTTTCTTCCTATTCTTACTTTACTTCTTCACTTTTCTAAATACTTAATTCTTCTCAAAGCATACTCCTTAAAACAGAAATTATTCATTCTTTTCTTACCTTACTTCTTCACTTTTCTAAATACTTATTACTTCTCAAAGCATACTCCTTAAAACAGAAATTATTCATTCTTTTCTTACTTTACTTCTTCACTTTTCTAAATACTTAATTCTTCTCAAAGCATACTCCTTAAAACTGAAATTTTATCTTCTTTTCTTACCTTACTTCTTCACTTTTCTAAATACTTATTACTTCTCAAAGCATACTCCTTAAAACAGAAATTATTCATTCTTTTCTTACTTCACTTCTTCGCTTTTCTAAATACTTATTACTTCTCAAAGCATACTCTTTAAAACTGAAATTCTATCTTCCTATTCTTACTTTACTTCTTCACTTTTCTAAATACTTAATTCTTCTCAAAGCATACTCCTTAAAACTGAAATTCTATCTTCTTTTCTTACTTTACTTCTTCACTTTTCTAAATACTTAATTCTTCTCAAAGCATACTCCTTAAAACTGAAATTCTATCTTCTTTTCTTACTTTACTTCTTCACTTTTCTAAATACTTATTACTTCCCAAAGCATACTCCTTAAAACTGAAATTCTATCTTCCTATTCTTACTTTAATTCTTCACTTTCTAAATACTTATTACTTCCCAAAGCATACTCCTTAAAACTGAAATTCTATCTTCCTATTCTTACTTTACTTCTTCACTTTTCTAAATACTTAATTCTTCTCAAAGCATACTCCTTAAAACTGAAATTCTATCTTCTTTTCTTACTTTACTTCTTCACTTTCAAAATACTTATTACTTCTCAAAGCATACTCCTTAAAACAGAAATTATTCATTCTTTTCTTACTTTACTTCTTCACTTTTCTAAATACTTAATTCTTCTAAAAGCATACTCCTTAAAACAGAAATTATTCATTCTTTTCTTACTTCACTTCTTCGCTTTTCTAAATACTTATTACTTCCCAAAGCATACTCCTTAAAACTGAAACTCTTTCTTCCTATTCTTACTTTACTTCTTCACTTTTCTAAATACTTAATTCTTCTCAAAGCATACTCCTTTAAACTGAAATTCTATCTTCTTTTCTTACTTTACTTCTTCACTTTTCTAAATACTTAATTCTTCTCAAAGCATACTCCTTAAAACTGAAACTCTTTCTTCTTTTCTAACTTTACTTCCTCACTTTTCTAAATACTTATTACTTCTCAAAGCATACTCCTTAAAACAGAAATTATTCATTCTTTTCTTACTTTACTTCTTCACTTTTCTAAATACTTAATTCTTCTCAAAGCATACTCCTTAAAACTGAAATTCTATCTTCTTTTCTTACTTTACTTCTTCACTTTTCTAAATACTTATTACTTCTCAAAGCATACTCCTTAAAACTGAAATTCTATCTTCCTATTCTTGCTTTAATTCTTAACTTTTCTAAATACTTATTACTTCCCAAAGCATACTCCTTAAAACTGAAATTATTCAATCTTTTCTTACTTTACTTCTTCACTTTTCTAAATACTTATTACTTCCCAAAGCATACTCCTTAAAACTGAAACTCTTTCTTCTTTTCTTACTTTACTTAATCACTTTTCTAAATACTTATTACTTCTCAAAGCATACTCTTTAAAACTGAAACTCTTTCTTCCTATTCTTACTTTACTTCTTCACTTTTCTAAATACTTAATTCTTCTCAAAGCATACTCCTTAAAACAGAAATTATTCATTCTTTTCTTACTTTACTTCTTCACTTTTCTAAATACTTAATTCTTCTCAAAGCATACTCCTTAAAACAGAAATTATTCATTCTTTTCTTACCTTATTTTTCACTTTTCTAAATACTTATTACTTCTCAAAGCATACTCCTTAAAACAGAAATTATTCATTCTTTTCTTACTTTACTTCTTCACTTTTCTAAATACTTAATTCTTCTCAAAGCATACTCCTTAAAACTGAAATTCTATCTTCTTTTCTTACTGTACTTCTTCACTTTTCTAAATACTTAATTCTTCTAAAAGCATACTCCTTAAAACAGAAATTATTCATTCTTTTCTTACTTCACTTCTTCACTTTTCTAAATACTTAATTCTTCTCAAAGCATACTCCTTAAAACTGAAATTCTATCTTCTTTTCTTACTGTACTTCTTCACTTTTCTAAATACTTAATTCTTCTCAAAGCATACTCCTTAAAACAGAAATTATTCATTCTTTTCTTACTTTACTTCTTCACTTTTCTAAATACTTATTACTTCTCAAAGCATACTCCTTAAAACTGAAATTTTATCTTCTTTTCTTACTTTACTTCTTCGCTTTTCTAAATACTTATTACTTCTCAAAGCATACTCCTTAAAACTGAAATTATTCATTCTTTTCTTACTTTACTTCTTCACTTTTCTAAATACTTATTACTTCTCAAAGCATACTCCTTAAAACTGAAATTTTATCTTCTTTTCTTACTTTACTTCTTCGCTTTTCTAAATACTTATTACTTCTCAAAGCATACTCCTTAAAACTGAAATTATTCATTCTTTTCTTACTTTACTTCTTCACTTTTCTAAATACTTATTACTTCCCAAAGCATACTCCTTAAAACTGAAATTCTTTCTTCTTTTCTTACTTTACTTCTTCACTTTTCTAAATACTTAATTCTTCTCAAAGCATACTCCTTTAAACTGAAATTCTATCTTCTTTTCTTACTTTACTTCTTCACTTTCAAAATACTATAACTTCTTTTATCTCAAAGCATACTCCTTAAAACAGAAATTATTCATTCTTTTCTTACTTTACTTCTTCACTTTTCTAAATACTTATTACTTCTCAAAGCATACTCCTTAAAACTGAAATTCTATCTTCTTTTCTTACTTTACTTCTTCACTTTCAAAATACTATAACTTCTTTTATCTCAAAGCATACTCCTTAAAACTGAAATTCTATCTTCTTTTCTTACTGTACTTCTTCACTTTTCTAAATACTTAATTCTTCTCAAAGCATACTCCTTAAAACTGAAACTCTTTCTTCCTATTCTTACTTTACTTCTTCACTTTTCTAAATACTTATTACTTATAAAAGCATACTCCTTAAAACTGAAATTCTATTTTCTTTTCTTACTTTACTTCTTCACTTTTCTAAATACTTATTACTTCTCAAAGCATACTCCTTAAAACTGAAATTCTATCTTCTTTTCTTACTTTACTTCTTCACTTTCAAAATACTATAACTTCTTTTATCTCAAAGCATACTCCTTAAAACTGAAATTCTATCTTCTTTTCTTACTTTACTTCTTCACTTTTATTAATACTTATTACTTCTCAAAGCATACTCCTTAAAACTGAAATTCTATCTTCTTTTCTTACTTTACTTCTTCACTTTTCTAAATACTTATTACTTCTCAAAGCATACTCTTTAAAACTGAAACTCTACTCTTTAAAACTGAAACTCTTTCTTCTTTTCTTACTTTACTTCTTCATTTTTCTAAATACTTAATTCTTCTCAAAGCATACTCCTTAAAACAGAAACTCTATCTTCCTATTCTTACTTTACTTCTTCACTTTTCTAAATACTTATTACTTCTCAAAGCATACTCCTTAAAACAGAAATTATTCATTCTTTTCTTACTTTACTTCTTCACTTTTCTAAATACTTAATTCTTCTCAAAGCATACTCCTTAAAACTGAAATTATTCATTCTTTTCTTACTTCACTTCTTCGCTTTTCTAAATACTTATTACTTCCCAAAGCATACTCCTTAAAACTGAAACTCTTTCTTCCTATTCTTACTTTACTTCTTGACTTTTCTAAATACTTAATTCTTCTCAAAGCATACTCCTTAAAACAGAAATTATTCATTCTTTTCTTACCTTACTTCTTCACTTTTCTAAATACTTATTACTTCTCAAAGCATACTCCTTAAAACAGAAATTATTCATTCTTTTCTTACTTTACTTCTTCACTTTTCTAAATACTTAATTCTTCTCAAAGCATACTCCTTAAAACTGAAATTTTATCTTCTTTTCTTACCTTACTTCTTCACTTTTCTAAATACTTATTACTTCTCAAAGCATACTCCTTAAAACAGAAATTATTCATTCTTTTCTTACTTTACTTCTTCACTTTTCTAAATACTTAATTCTTCTCAAAGCATACTCCTTAAAACTGAAACTCTTTATTCTTTTCTAACTTTACTTCCTCACTTTTCTAAATACTTATTACTTCTCAAAGCATATTCTTTAAAACTGAAACTCTTTCTTCTTTTCTTACTTTACTTCTTCACTTTTCTAAATACTTATTACTTCCCAAAGCATACTCTTTAAAACTGAAATTCTATCTTCCTATTCTTACTTTACTTCTTCACTTTTCTAAATACTTAATTCTTCTCAAAGCATACTCCTTAAAACTGAAATTCTATCTTCTTTTCTTACTTTACTTCTTCACTTTTCTAAATACTTAATTCTTCTCAAAGCATACTCCTTAAAACTGAAATTCTATCTTCTTTTCTTACTTTACTTCTTCACTTTTCTAAATACTTATTACTTCCCAAAGCATACTCCTTAAAACTGAAATTCTATCTTCCTATTCTTACTTTAATTCTTCACTTTTCTAAATACTTATTACTTCCCAAAGCATACTCCTTAAAACTGAAATTCTATCTTCCTATTCTTACTTTACTTCTTCACTTTTCTAAATACTTAATTCTTCTCAAAGCATACTCCTTAAAACTGAAATTCTATCTTCTTTTCTTACTTTACTTCTTCACTTTTCTAAATACTTAATTCTTCTCAAAGCATACTCCTTAAAACTGAAATTCTATCTTCTTTTCTTACTTTACTTCTTCACTTTTCTAAATACTTATTACTTCCCAAAGCATACTCCTTAAAACTGAAATTCTATCTTCCTATTCTTACTTTAATTCTTCACTTTTCTAAATACTTATTACTTCTCAAAGCATACTCCTTAAAACTGAAATTCTATCTTCTTTTCTTACTTTACTTCTTCACTTTTCTAAATACTTATTACTTATAAAAGCATACTCCTTAAAACTGAAATTCTATTTTCTTTTCTTACTTTACTTCTTCACTTTTCTAAATACTTATTACTTCTCAAAGCATACTCCTTAAAACTGAAATTCTATCTTCTTTTCTTACTTTACTTCTTCACTTTCAAAATACTATAACTTCTTTTATCTCAAAGCATATTCCTTAAAACTGAAATTCTATCTTCTTTTCTTACTTTACTTCTTCACTTTTCAAAATACTTATTACTAAATAATTATACTCCTTAAAACTGAAACTCTATCTTCTTTTCTTACTTTACTTCTTCACTTTTCTAAATACTTATTACTTCTCAAAGCATACTCTTTAAAACTGAAACTCTACTCTTTAAAACTGAAACTCTTTCTTCTTTTCTTACTTTACTTCTTCACTTTTCTAAATACTTAATTCTTCTCAAAGCATACTCCTTTAAACTGAAACTCTATCTTCCTATTCTTACTTTACTTCTTCACTTTTCTAAATACTTATTACTTCTCAAAGCATACTCCTTAAAACAGAAATTATTCATTCTTTTCTTACTTTACTTCTTCACTTTTCTAAATACTTAATTCTTCTCAAAGCATACTCCTTAAAACTGAAATTATTCATTCTTTTCTTACTTCACTTCTTCGCTTTTCTAAATACTTATTACTTCCCAAAGCATACTCCTTAAAACTGAAACTCTTTCTTCCTATTCTTACTTTACTTCTTCACTTTTCTAAATACTTAATTCTTCTCAAAGCATACTCCTTAAAACAGAAATTATTCATTCTTTTCTTACCTTACTTCTTCACTTTTCTAAATACTTATTACTTCTCAAAGCATACTCCTTAAAACAGAAATTATTCATTCTTTTCTTACTTTACTTCTTCACTTTTCTAAATACTTAATTCTTCTCAAAGCATACTCCTTAAAACTGAAATTTTATCTTCTTTTCTTACCTTACTTCTTCACTTTTCTAAATACTTATTACTTCTCAAAGCATACTCCTTAAAACAGAAATTATTCATTCTTTTCTTACTTTACTTCTTCACTTTTCTAAATACTTAATTCTTCTCAAAGCATACTCCTTAAAACTGAAACTCTTTATTCTTTTCTAACTTTACTTCCTCACTTTTCTAAATACTTATTACTTCTCAAAGCATATTCTTTAAAACTGAAACTCTTTCTTCTTTTCTTACTTTACTTCTTCACTTTTCTAAATACTTATTACTTCCCAAAGCATACTCTTTAAAACTGAAATTCTATCTTCCTATTCTTACTTTACTTCTTCACTTTTCTAAATACTTAATTCTTCTCAAAGCATACTCCTTAAAACTGAAATTCTATCTTCTTTTCTTACTTTACTTCTTCACTTTTCTAAATACTTAATTCTTCTCAAAGCATACTCCTTAAAACTGAAATTCTATCTTCTTTTCTTACTTTACTTCTTCACTTTTCTAAATACTTATTACTTCCCAAAGCATACTCCTTAAAACTGAAATTCTATCTTCCTATTCTTACTTTAATTCTTCACTTTTCTAAATACTTATTACTTCCCAAAGCATACTCCTTAAAACTGAAATTCTATCTTCCTATTCTTACTTTACTTCTTCACTTTTCTAAATACTTAATTCTTCTCAAAGCATACTCCTTTAAACTGAAACTCTATCTTCCTATTCTTACTTTACTTCTTCACTTTTCTAAATACTTATTACTTCTCAAAGCATACTCCTTAAAACAGAAATTATTCATTCTTTTCTTACTTTACTTCTTCACTTTTCTAAATACTTAATTCTTCTCAAAGCATACTCCTTAAAACAGAAATTATTCATTCTTTTCTTACTTTACTTCTTCACTTTTCTAAATACTTAATTCTTCTCAAAGCATACTCCTTAAAACTGAAATTCTATCTTCTTTTCTTACCTTACTTCTTCACTTTTCTAAATACTTATTACTTCTCAAAGCATACTCCTTAAAACTGAAATTATTCATTCTTTTCTTACTTTACTTCTTCGCTTTTCTAAATACTTATTACTTCTCAAAGCATACTCCTTAAAACTGAAATTATTCAATCTTTTCTTACTTTACTTCTTCGCTTTTCTAAATACTTAATTCTTCTCAAAGCATACTCCTTTAAACTGAAACTCTTTCTTCCTATTCTTACCTTACTTCTTCACTTTTCTAAATACTTATTACTTCTCAAAGCATACTCCTTAAAACAGAAATTATTCATTCTTTTCTTACTTTACTTCTTCACTTTTCTAAATACTTAATTCTTCTCAAAGCATACTCCTTAAAACTGAAATTCTATCTTCTTTTCTTACTTTACTTCTTCACTTTTCTAAATACTTATTACTTCTCAAAGCATACTCCTTAAAACTGAAAATTTATCTTCTTTTCTTACTTTACTTCTTCGCTTTTCTAAATACTTATTACTTCTCAAAGCATACTCCTTAAAACTGAAATTATTCATTCTTTTCTTACTTTACTTCTTCACTTTTCTAAATACTTATTACTTCCCAAAGCATACTCCTTAAAACTGAAATTCTATCTTCCTATTCTTACTTTACTTCTTCACTTTTCTAAATACTTAATTCTTCTCAAAGCATACTCCTTTAAACTGAAACTCTATCTTCCTATTCTTACTTTACTTCTTCACTTTTCTAAATACTTATTACTTCTCAAAGCATACTCCTTAAAACAGAAATTATTCATTCTTTTCTTACTTTACTTCTTCACTTTTCTAAATACTTAATTCTTCTCAAAGCATACTCCTTAAAACAGAAATTATTCATTCTTTTCTTACTTTACTTCTTCACTTTTCTAAATACTTATTACTTCTCAAAGCATACTCCTTTAAACAGAAATTCTATCTTCTTTTCTTACTTTACTTCTTCACTTTTCTAAATACTTATTACTTCTCAAAGCAGAATCTTTAAAACTGAAACTCTATCTTCCTATTCTTACTTTACTTCTTCACTTTTCTAAATACTTATTACTTCTCAAAGCATACTCCTTAAAACAGAAATTATTCATTCTTTTCTTACTTTACTTCTTCACTTTTCTAAATACTTAATTCTTCTCAAAGCATACTCCTTAAAACAGAAATTATTCATTCTTTTCTTACTTTACTTATTCACTTTTCTAAATACTTAATTCTTCTCAAAGCATACTCCTTAAAACAGAAATTATTCATTCTTTTCTTACCTTACTTCTTCACTTTTCTAAATACTTATTACTTCTCAAAGCATACTCCTTAAAACTGAAATTATTCATTCTTTTCTTACTTTACTTCTTCGCTTTTCTAAATACTTATTACTTCTCAAAGCATACTCCTTTAAACTGAAATTCTATCTTCTTTTCTTACTATACTTCTTCGCTTTTCTAAATACTTAATTCTTCTCAAAGCATACTCCTTAAAACTGAAACTCTTTCTTCCTATTCTTACCTTACTTCTTCACTTTTCTAAATACTTATTACTTCTCAAAGCATACTCCTTAAAACAGAAATTATTCATTCTTTTCTTACTTTACTTCTTCACTTTTCTAAATACTTAATTCTTCTCAAAGCATACTCCTTTAAACTGAAATTCTATCTTCTTTTCTTACTTTACTTCTTCACTTTTCTAAATACTTATTACTTCTCAAAGCATACTCCTTAAAACTGAAATTTTATCTTCTTTTCTTACTTTACTTCTTCGCTTTTCTAAATACTTATTACTTCTCAAAGCATACTCCTTAAAACTGAAATTATTCATTCTTTTCTTACTTTACTTCTTCACTTTTCTAAATACTTATTACTTCCCAAAGCATACTCCTTGAAACTGAAATTCTATCTTCCTATTCTTACTTTACTTCTTCACTTTTCTAAATACTTAATTCTTCTCAAAGCATACTCCTTTAAACTGAAACTCTATCTTCCTATTCTTACTTTACTTCTTCACTTTTCTAAATACTTATTACTTCTCAAAGCATACTCCTTAAAACAGAAATTATTCATTCTTTTCTTACTTTACTTCTTCACTTTTCTAAATACTTATTACTTCTCAAAGCATACTCCTTAAAACAGAAATTATTCATTCTTTTCTTACTTTACTTCTTCACTTTTCTAAATACTTATTACTTCTCAAAGCATACTCCTTTAAACAGAAATTCTATCTTCTTTTCTTACTTTACTTCTTCACTTTTCTAAATACTTATTACTTCTCAAAGCAGAATCTTTAAAACTGAAACTCTATCTTCCTATTCTTACCTTACTTCTTCACTTTTCTAAATACTTATTACTTCTCAATGCATACTCCTTAAAACAGAAATTATTCATTCTTTTCTTACTTTACTTCTTCACTTTTCTAAATACTTATTACTTCTCAAAGCATACTCTTTAAAACTGAAACTCTACTCTTTAAAACTGAAACTCTTTCTTCTTTTCTTACTTTACTTTTTCACTTTTCTAAATACTTATTACTTCTCAAAGCATACTACTTAAAACTGAAACTCTTTCTTCTTTTCTTACTTTACTTAATCACTTTTCTAAATACTTATTACTTCTCAAAGCATACTCTTTAAAACTGAAACTCTTTCTTCTATTCTTACTGTACTTATTCGCTTTCTAAATACTTATTACTTCTCAAAGCATACTCTTTAAAACTGAAACTCTTTCTTCTTTTCTTACTGTACTTTTTCACTTTTCTAAATACTTATTACTTCTCAAAGCATACTTTTTTAAACTTGAAACTCTTTCTTCTTTTCTTACTTTACTTTTTCACTTTTCTAAATACTTATTACTTCTCAAAGCATACTCTTTAAAACTGAAACTCTTTCTTCTTTTCTTACTTTACTTCTTCACTTTTCTAAATACTTATTACTTCTCAAAGCATACTCTTTAAAACTGAAACTCTTTTTTCTTTTCTTACTTTACTTTTTCACTTTTCTAAATACTTATTACTTCTCAAAACATACTACTTAAAACTTAAACTCTTTCTACTTTTCTTACTTTACTTCTTCACTTTTCTTAATACTTATTACTTCTCAAAGCATACTCTTTAAAACTGAAACTCTTTCTTCTATTCTTACTGTACTTATTCGCTTTCTAAATACTTATTACTTCTCAAAGCATACTACTTAAAACTGAAATTATTCATTCTTTTCTTACTTTACTTCCTCACTTTCTAAATACTTATTACTTCTCAAAGCATACTCTTTAAAACTGAAACTCTTTCTTCTTTTCTTACTTTACTTATTCACTTTTCTAAATACTTATTATTTCTCAAAGCATACTACTTAAAACTGAAACTCTTTCTTCTTTTCTTACTTTACTTCTTCACTTTTCTAAATACTTATTACTTCTCAAAACATACTCCTTAAAAATGTAAACTCTTTCTTCTTTTCTTACTTTACTTAATCACTTTTCTAAATACTTATTACTTCTCAAAGCATACTCTTTAAAACTGAAACTCTTTCTTCTTTTCTTACTGTACTTATTCGCTTTCTAAATACTTATTACTTCTCAAAGCATACTACTTAAAACTGAAACTCTTACTTCTTTTCTTACTTTACTTCTTCACTTTCTAAATACTTATTACTTCTCAAAGCATACTTTTTTAAACTTGAAACTCTTTCTTCTTTTCTTACTTTACTTATTCACTTTCTAAATACTTAATTCTTCTCAAAGCATACTCCTTTAAACTGAAATTATTCATTCTTTTCTTACCTTACTTCTTCACTTTTCTAAATACTTATTACTTCTCAAAGCATACTCCTTAAAACAGAAATTATTCATTCTTTTCTTACTTTACTTCTTCACTTTTCTAAATACTTAATTCTTCTCAAAGCATACTCCTTAAAACTGAAACTCTTTATTCTTTTCTAACTTTACTTCCTCACTTTTCTAAATACTTATTACTTCTCAAAGCATATTCTTTAAAACTGAAACTCTTTCTTCTTTTCTTACTTTACTTTTTCAGTTTTCTAAATACTTATTACTTCTCAAAGCATACTCTTTAAAACTGAAACTCTTACTCTTTAAAACTGAAACTCTTTCTTCTTTTCTTACTTTACTTTTTCACTTTTCTAAATACTTATTACTTCTCAAAGCATACTACTTAAAACTGAAACTCTTTCTTCTTTTCTTACTTTACTTAATCACTTTTCTAAATACTTATTACTTCTCAAAGCATACTCTTTAAAACTGAAACTCTTTCTTCTATTCTTACTTTACTTTTTCACTTTTCTAAATACTTATTACTTCTCAAAGCATACTCTTTAAAACTGAAACTCTTTCTTCTTTTCTTACTGTACTTCTTCACTTTTCTAAATACTTATTACTTCCCAAAGCATACTACTTAAAAATGAAACTCTTTCTTCTTTTCTTACTGTACTTATTCGCTTTCTAAATACTTATTACTTCTCAAAGCATACTACTTAAAAATGAAACTCGTTCTTCTTTTGATTACTTTACTTAATCACTTTTCTAAATAATTATTACTTCTCAAAGCATACTCTTTAAAACTGAAACTCTTTCTTCTATTCTTACTGTACTTATTCGCTTTCTAAATACTTATTACTTCTCAAAGCATACTCCTTAAAACTGAAATTATTCATTCTTTTCTTAACTTTACTTCCTCACTTTCTAAATACTTATTACTTCTCAAAGCATACTCCTTAAAACAGAAATTATTCATTCTTTTCTTACTTTACTTCTTCACTTTTCTAAATACTTAATTCTTCTCAAAGCATACTCCTTAAAACTGAAACTCTTTATTCTTTTCTAACTTTACTTCCTCACTTTTCTAAATACTTATTACTTCTCAAAGCATATTCTTTAAAACTGAAACTCTTTCTTCTTTTCTTACTTTACTTTTTCAGTTTTCTAAATACTTATTACTTCTCAAAGCATACTCTTTAAAACTGAAACTCTTACTCTTTAAAACTGAAACTCTTTCTTCTTTTCTTACTTTACTTTTTCACTTTTCTAAATACTTATTACTTCTCAAAGCATACTACTTAAAACTGAAACTCTTTCTTCTTTTCTTACTTTACTTAATCACTTTTCTAAATACTTATTACTTCTCAAAGCATACTCTTTAAAACTGAAACTCTTTCTTCTATTCTTACTGTACTTATTCGCTTTCTAAATACTTATTACTTCTCAAAGCATACTCTTTAAAACTGAAACTCTTTCTTCTTTTCTTACTGTACTTCTTCACTTTTCTAAATACTTATTACTTCCCAAAGCATACTTTTTTAAACTGAAACTCTTTCTTCTTTTCTTACTTTACTTCTTCACTTTTCTAAATACTTATTACTTCTCAAAGCATACTCTTTAAAACTGAAACTCTTTTTTCTTTTCTTACTTTACTTTTTCAGTTTTCTAAATACTTATTACTTCTCAAAGCATACTACTTAAAAATGAAACTCTTTCTTCTTTTCTTACTGTACTTATTCGCTTTCTAAATACTTATTACTTCTCAAAGCATACTACTTAAAAATGAAACTCTTTCTTCTTTTCTTACTTTACTTAATCACTTTTCTAAATACTTATTACTTCTCAAAGCATACTCTTTAAAACTGAAACTCTTTCTTCTATTCTTACTGTACTTATTCGCTTTCTAAATACTTATTACTTCTCAAAGCATACTCTTTAAAACTGAAACTCTTTCTTCTTTTCTTACTGTACTTATTCGCTTTCTAAATACTTATTACTTCTCAAAGCATACTACTTAAAACTGAAACTCTTACTTCTTTTCTTACTTTACTCTTCACTTTCTAAATACTTATTACTTCTCAAAGCATACTTTTTTAAACTTGAAACTCTTTCTTCTTTTCTTACTTTACTTATTCACTTTCTAAATACTTAATTCTTCTCAAAGCATACTCCTTAAAACAGAAATTATTCATTCTTTTCTTACTTTACTTCTTCACTTTTCTAAATACTTATTACTTCTCAAAGCATACTCCTTTAAACAGAAATTCTATCTTCTTTTCTTACTTTACTTTTTCACTTTTCTAAATACTTATTATTTCTCAAAGCATACTACTTAAAACTGAAACTCTTTCTTCTTTTCTTACTTTACTTCTTCACTTTTCTAAATACTTATTACTTCTCAAAACATACTACTTAAAACTTAAACTCTTTCTACTTTTCTTACTGTGCTTCCTCACTTTCTAAATACTTATTACTTCTCAAAGCATACTCTTTAAAACTGAAACTATTTCTTCTTTTCTTACTTTACTTTTTCACTTTTCTAAATACTTATTACTTCTCAAAGCATACTCTTTAAAACTGAAACTCTTTCTTCTTTTCTAACTTTACTTCCTCACTTTTCTAAATACTTATTACTTCTCAAAGCATACTCTTTAAACAGAAATTCTATCTTCTTTTCTTACTTTACTTTTTCACTTTTCTAAATACTTATTACTTCTCAAAGCATACTCTTTAAAACTGAAACTCTTTCTTCTTTTCTTACTTTACTTTTTCAGTTTTCTAAATACTTATTACTTCTCAAAGCATACTCTTTAAAACTGAAACTCTTACTCTTTAAAACTGAAACTCTTTCTTCTTTTCTTACTTTACTTTTTCACTTTTCTAAATACTTATTACTTCTCAAAGCATACTACTTAAAACTGAAACTCTTTCTTCTTTTCTTACTTTACTTAATCACTTTTCTAAATACTTATTACTTCTCAAAGCATACTCTTTAAAACTGAAACTCTTTCTTCTATTCTTACTGTACTTATTCGCTTTCTAAATACTTATTACTTCTCAAAGCATACTCTTTAAAACTGAAACTCTTTCTTCTTTTCTTACTGTACTTCTTCACTTTTCTAAATACTTATTACTTCCCAAAGCATACTTTTTTAAACTGAAACTCTTTCTTCTTTTCTTACTTTACTTCTTCACTTTTCTAAATACTTATTACTTCTCAAAGCATACTCTTTAAAACTGAAACTCTTTTTTCTTTTCTTACTTTACTTTTTCAGTTTTCTAAATACTTATTACTTCTCAAAGCATACTACTTAAAAATGAAACTCTTTCTTCTTTTCTTACTGTACTTATTCGCTTTCTAAATACTTATTACTTCTCAAAGCATACTACTTAAAAATGAAACTCTTTCTTCTTTTCTTACTTTACTTAATCACTTTTCTAAATACTTATTACTTCTCAAAGCATACTCTTTAAAACTGAAACTCTTTCTTCTATTCTTACTGTACTTATTCGCTTTCTAAATACTTATTACTTCTCAAAGCATACTCTTTAAAACTGAAACTCTTTCTTCTTTTCTTACTGTACTTATTCGCTTTCTAAATACTTATTACTTCTCAAAGCATACTACTTAAAACTGAAACTCTTACTTCTTTTCTTACTTTACTTCTTCACTTTCTAAATACTTATTACTTCTCAAAGCATACTTTTTTAAACTTGAAACTCTTTCTTCTTTTCTTACTTTACTTATTCACTTTCTAAATACTTAATTCTTCTCAAAGCATACTCCTTAAAACAGAAATTATTCATTCTTTTCTTACTTTACTTCTTCACTTTTCTAAATACTTATTACTTCTCAAAGCATACTCCTTTAAACAGAAATTCTATCTTCTTTTCTTACTTTACTTTTTCACTTTTCTAAATACTTATTATTTCTCAAAGCATACTACTTAAAACTGAAACTCTTTCTTCTTTTCTTACATTACTTCTTCACTTTTCTAAATACTTATTACTTCTCAAAACATACTACTTAAAACTTAAACTCTTTCTACTTTTCTTACTGTGCTTCCTCACTTTCTAAATACTTATTACTTCTCAAAGCATACTCTTTAAAACTGAAACTATTTCTTCTTTTCTTACTTTACTTTTTCACTTTTCTAAATACTTATTACTTCTCAAAGCATACTCTTTAAAACTGAAACTCTTTCTTCTTTTCTAACTTTACTTCTTCACTTTTCTAAATACTTATTACTTCTCAAAGCATACTCTTTAAACAGAAATTCTATCTTCTTTTCTTACTTTACTTTTTCACTTTTCTAAATACTTATTACTTCTCAAAGCATACTCTTTAAAACTGAAACTCTTTCTTCTTTTCTTACTTTACTTAATCACTTTTCTAAATACTTATTACTTCTCAAAACATACTACTTAAAACTTAAACTCTTTCTACTTTTCTTACTGTACTTCCTCACTTTCTAAATACTTATTACTTCTCAAAGCATACTCTTTAAAACTGAAACTATTTCTTCTTTTCTTACTTTACTTTTTCACTTTTCTAAATACTTATTATTTCTCAAAGCATACTACTTAAAACTGAAACTCTTTCTTCTTTTCTTACTTTACTTCTTCACTTTTCTAAATACTTATTACTTCTCAAAACATACTACTTAAAACTTAAACTCTTTCTACTTTTCTTACTTTACTTCTTCACTTTTCTAAATACTTATTACTTCTCAAAGCATACTCTTTAAAACTGAAACTCTTTCTTCTTTTCTTACTTTACTTTTTCACTTTTCTAAATACTTATTACTTCTCAAAGCATACTCTTTAAAACTGAAACTCTTTCTTCTTTTCTAACTTTACTTCTTCACTTTTCTAAATACTTATTACTTCTCAAAGCATACTCTTTAAACAGAAATTCTATCTTCTTTTCTTACTTTACTTTTTCACTTTTCTAAATACTTATTACTTCTCAAAGCATACTACTTAAAACTGAAACTCTTTCTTCTTTTCTTACTTTACTTCCTCACTTTTCTAAATACTTATTACTTCTCAAAGCATACTCTTTAAACTTGAAACTCTTTCTTCTTTTCTTACTTTACTTCTTCACTTTTCTAAATACTTAATTCTTCTCAAAGCATACTCCTTTAAACTGAAATTATTCATTCTTTTCTTACCTTACTTCTTCACTTTTCTAAATACTTATTACTTCTCAAAGCATACTCCTTAAAACAGAAATTATTCATTCTTTTCTTACTTTACTTCTTCACTTTTCTAAATACTTAATTCTTCTCAAAGCATACTCCTTAAAACTGAAATTTTATCTTCTTTTCTTACCTTACTTCTTCACTTTTCTAAATACTTATTACTTCTCAAAGCATACTCCTTTAAACAGAAATTCTATCTTCTTTTCTTACTTTACTTCTTCACTTTTCTAAATACTTAATTCTTCTCAAAGCATACTCCTTAAAACAGAAATTATTCATTCTTTTCTTACTTCACTTCTTCACTTTTCTAAATACTTATTACTTCTCAAAGCATACTCTTTAAAACTGAAACTCTTTCTTCTTTTCTTACTTTACTTTTTCAGTTTTCTAAATACTTATTACTTCTCAAAGCATACTCTTTAAAACTGAAACTCTTTCTCTTTAAAACTGAAACTCTTTCTTCTTTTCTTACTTTACTTTTTCACTTTTCTAAATACTTATTACTTCTCAAAGCATACTACTTAAAACTGAAACTCTTTCTTCTTTTCTTACTTTACTTATTCACTTTCTAAATACTTATTACTTCTCAAAGCATACTCTTTAAAACTGAAACTCTTTCTTCTTTTCTTACTGTACTTATTCACTTTCTAAATACTTATTACTTCTCAAAGCATACTTTTTTAAACTTGAAACTCTTTCTTCTTTTCTTACTTTACTTTTTCAGTTTTCTAAATACATATTACTTCTCAAAGCATACTCTTTAAAACAGAAATTATTCATTCTTTTCTTACTTTACTTCTTCACTTTTCTAAATACTTATTACTTCTCAAAGCATACTCTTTAAAACTGAAACTCTTTCTTCTTTTCTTACTGTACTTATTCGCTTTCTAAATACTTATTACTTCTCAAAGCATACTACTTAAAAATGAAACTCTTTCTTCTTTTCTTACTTTACTTAATCACTTTTCTAAATACTTATTACTTCTCAAAGCATACTCTTTAAAACTGAAACTCTTTCTTCTATTCTTACTGTACTTATTCGCTTTCTAAATACTTATTACTTCTCAAAGCATACTCTTTAAAACTGAAACTCTTTCTTCTTTTCTTACTTTACTTAATCACTTTTCTAAATACTTATTACTTCTCAAAACATACTACTTAAAACTTAAACTCTTTCTACTTTTCTTACTGTACTTCCTCACTTTCTAAATACTTATTACTTCTCAAAGCATACTCTTTAAAACTGAAACTATTTCTTCTTTTCTTACTTTACTTTTTCACTTTTCTAAATACTTATTATTTCTCAAAGCATACTACTTAAAACTGAAACTCTTTCTTCTTTTCTTACTTTACTTCTTCACTTTTCTAAATACTTATTACTTCTCAAAACATACTACTTAAAACTTAAACTCTTTCTACTTTTCTTACTGTACTTCCTCACTTTCTAAATACTTATTACTTCTCAAAGCATACTCTTTAAAACTGAAACTCTTTTTTCTTTTCTTACTTTACTTTTTCAGTTTTCTAAATACTTATTACTTCTCAAAGCATACTACTTAAAAATGAAACTCTTTCTTCTTTTCTTACTTTACTTCTTCACTTTTCTTAATACTTATTACTTCTCAAAGCATACTCTTTAAAACTGAAATTATTCAATCTTTTCTTACTTTACTTTTTCAGTTTTCTAAATACTTATTACTTCTCAAAGCATACTACTTAAAAATGAAACTCTTTCTTCTTTTCTTACTGTACTTATTCGCTTTCTAAATACTTATTACTTCTCAAAGCATACTCCTTAAAAATGTAAACTCTTTCTTCTTTTCTTACTTTACTTAATCACTTTTCTAAATACTTATTACTTCTCAAAGCATACTCTTTAAAACTGAAACTCTTTCTTCTTTTCTTACTGTACTTATTCGCTTTCTAAATACTTATTACTTCTCAAAGCATACTACTTAAAACTGAAACTCTTACTTCTTTTCTTACTTTACTTCTTCACTTTCTAAATACTTATTACTTCTCAAAGCATACTTTTTTAAACTTGAAACTCTTTCTTCTTTTCTTACTTTACTTATTCACTTTCTAAATACTTAATTCTTCTCAAATCATACTCCTTTAAACTGAAATTATTCATTCTTTTCTTACTTTACTTATTCACTTTTCTAAATACTTATTACTTCTCAAAACATACTACTTAAAACTTAAACTCTTTCTTCTTTTCTTACTTTACTTATTCACTTTCTAAATACTTATTACTTCCCAAAGCATACTCCTTAAAACTGAAACTCTTTCTTCTTTTCTTACTGTACTTATTCACTTTTCTAAATACTTAATTCTTCTCAAAGCATACTCCTTTAAACTGAAATTATTAATTCTTTTCTTACCTTACTTCTTCATTTTCTAAATACTTATTACTTCTCAAAGCATACACCTTAAAACAGAAATTATTCATTCTTTTCTTACTTTACTTCTTCACTTTTCTAAATACTTAATTCTTCTCAAAGCATACTCCTTTAAACTGAAATTATTCATTCTTTTCTTACCTTACTTCTTCACTTTTCTAAATACTTATTACTTCTCAAAGCATACTCCTTAAAACAGAAATTATTCATTCTTTTCTTACTTTACTTCTTCACTTTTCTAAATACTTAATTCTTCTCAAAGCATACTCCTTAAAACTGAAATTTTATCTTCTTTTCTTACCTTACTTCTTCACTTTTCTAAATACTTATTACTTCTCAAAGCATACTCCTTAAA
>CAMPDV010006090.1:0-22302 GCA_946699065.1 Loxodes magnus | reverse complement strand
ATTCAAAATGTTAGTAATATTATCACAATTACGAATCTGTATTCGGTTTGTCAAGATATGCTTGTAGATGAAAGTTAGCCTATAGAAAAGTGAAGAAGTAAAGTAAGAAAAGAAGAAAGAGTTTCGGTTTTATTGAGTATTCTTTTAGAAGTAATAAGTATTTAGAAAAGTGAAGAAGTAAAGTAAGAAAAGAATAAAGAGTTTCGGTTTTAAGGAGTATGCTTTGAGAAGTGATAAGTATTTAGAAAAGTGAAGAAGTAAAGTAAGAAAAGAATATCTAATGATAAGTTTTCGTAGCAAGCACTAAAATATAAGTTAGAATATTCAAAATGTTAGTAATATTATCACAATTACGAATCTGTATTCGGTTTTGTCAAGATATGCTTGTAGATGAAAGTTAGCCTATAGAAAAGTGAAGAAGTAAAGTAAGAAAAGAAGAAAGAGTTTCGGTTTTATTGAGTATTCTTTTAGAAGTAATAAGTATTTAGAAAAGTGAAGAAGTAAAGTAAGAAAAGAATAAAGAGTTTCGGTTTTAAGGAGTATGCTTTGAGAAGTGATAAGTATTTAGAAAAGTGAAGAAGTAAAGTAAGAAAAGAATATCTAATGATAAGTTTTCGTAGCAAGCACTAAAATATAAGTTAGAATATTCAAAATGTTAGTAATATTATCACAATTACGAATCTGTATTCGGTTTGTCAAGATATGCTTGTAGATGAAAGTTAGCCTATAGAAAAGTGAAGAAGTAAAGTAAGAAAAGAAGAAAGAGTTTCGGTTTTAAGAGTATTCTTTTAGAAGTAATAAGTATTTAGAAAAGTGAAGAAGTAAAGTAAGAAAAGAAGAAAGAGTTTCGGTTTTAAGGAGTATGCTTTGAGAAGTGATAAGTATTTAGAAAAGTGAAGAAGTAAAGTAAGAAAAGAAGATAGAATGATAAGTTTTCGTAGCAAGCACTAAAATATAAGTTAGAATATTCAAAATGTTAAGTAATATTATCACAATTACGAAGATGTATTCGGTTTTCAAGATATGCTTTAGATGAAAGTTAGCCTATAGAAAAGTGAAGAAGTAAAGTAAGAAAAGAAGAAAGAGTTTCGGTTTTATTGAGTATTCTTTTAGAAGTAATAAGTATTTAGAAAAGTGAAGAAGTAAAGTAAGAAAAGAATAAAGAGTTTCGGTTTTAAGGAGTATGCTTTGAGAAGTGATAAGTATTTAGAAAAGTGAAGAAGTAAAGTAAGAAAAGAATATCTAATGATAAGTTTTCGTAGCAAGCACTAAAATATAAGTTAGAATATTCAAAATGTTAGTAATATTATCACAATTACGAATCTGTATTCGGTTTGTCAAGATATGCTTGTAGATGAAAGTTAGCCTATAGAAAAGTGAAGAAGTAAAGTAAGAAAAGAAGAAAGAGTTTCGGTTTTATTGAGTATTCTTTTAGAAGTAATAAGTATTTAGAAAAGTGAAGAAGTAAAGTAAGAAAAGAATAAAGAGTTTCGGTTTTAAGGAGTATGCTTTGAGAAGTGATAAGTATTTAGAAAAGTGAAGAAGTAAAGTAAGAAAAGAATATCTAATGATAAGTTTTCGTAGCAAGCACTAAAATATAAGTTAGAATATTCAAAATGTTAGTAATATTATCACAATTACGAATCTGTATTCGGTTTGTCAAGATATGCTTGTAGATGAAAGTTAGCCTATAGAAAAGTGAAGAAGTAAAGTAAGAAAAGAAGAAAGAGTTTCGGTTTTATTGAGTATTCTTTTAGAAGTAATAAGTATTTAGAAAAGTGAAGAAGTAAAGTAAGAAAAGAATAAAGAGTTTCGGTTTTAAGGAGTATGCTTTGAGAAGTGATAAGTATTTAGAAAAGTGAAGAAGTAAAGTAAGAAAAGAATATCTAATGATAAGTTTTCGTAGCAAGCACTAAAATATAAGTTAGAATATTCAAAATGTTAGTAATATTATCACAATTACGAATCTGTATTCGGTTTGTCAAGATATGCTTGTAGATGAAAGTTAGCCTATAGAAAAGTGAAGAAGTAAAGTAAGAAAAGAAGAAAGAGTTTCGGTTTTATTGAGTATTCTTTTAGAAGTAATAAGTATTTAGAAAAGTGAAGAAGTAAAGTAAGAAAAGAATAAAGAGTTTCGGTTTTAAGGAGTATGCTTTGAGAAGTGATAAGTATTTAGAAAAGTGAAGAAGTAAAGTAAGAAAAGAATATCTAATGATAAGTTTTCGTAGCAAGCACTAAAATATAAGTTAGAATATTCAAAATGTTAGTAATATTATCACAATTACGAATCTGTATTCGGTTTGTCAAGATATGCTTGTAGATGAAAGTTAGCCTATAGAAAAGTGAAGAAGTAAAGTAAGAAAAGAAGAAAGAGTTTCGGTTTTATTGAGTATTCTTTTAGAAGTAATAAGTATTTAGAAAAGTGAAGAAGTAAAGTAAGAAAAGAATAAAGAGTTTCGGTTTTAAGGAGTATGCTTTGAGAAGTGATAAGTATTTAGAAAAGTGAAGAAGTAAAGTAAGAAAAGAATATCTAATGATAAGTTTTCGTAGCAAGCACTAAAATATAAGTTAGAATATTCAAAATGTTAGTAATATTATCACAATTACGAATCTGTATTCGGTTTGTCAAGATATGCTTGTAGATGAAAGTTAGCCTATAGAAAAGTGAAGAAGTAAAGTAAGAAAAGAAGAAAGAGTTTCGGTTTTATTGAGTATTCTTTTAGAAGTAATAAGTATTTAGAAAAGTGAAGAAGTAAAGTAAGAAAAGAATAAAGAGTTTCGGTTTTAAGGAGTATGCTTTGAGAAGTGATAAGTATTTAGAAAAGTGAAGAAGTAAAGTAAGAAAAGAATATCTAATGATAAGTTTTCGTAGCAAGCACTAAAATATAAGTTAGAATATTCAAAATGTTAGTAATATTATCACAATTACGAATCTGTATTCGGTTTGTCAAGATATGCTTGTAGATGAAAGTTAGCCTATAGAAAAGTGAAGAAGTAAAGTAAGAAAAGAAGAAAGAGTTTCGGTTTTATTGAGTATTCTTTTAGAAGTAATAAGTATTTAGAAAAGTGAAGAAGTAAAGTAAGAAAAGAATAAAGAGTTTCGGTTTTAAGGAGTATGCTTTGAGAAGTGATAAGTATTTAGAAAAGTGAAGAAGTAAAGTAAGAAAAGAATATCTAATGATAAGTTTTCGTAGCAAGCACTAAAATATAAGTTAGAATATTCAAAATGTTAGTAATATTATCACAATTACGAATCTGTATTCGGTTTGTCAAGATATGCTTGTAGATGAAAGTTAGCCTATAGAAAAGTGAAGAAGTAAAGTAAGAAAAGAAGAAAGAGTTTCGGTTTTATTGAGTATTCTTTTAGAAGTAATAAGTATTTAGAAAAGTGAAGAAGTAAAGTAAGAAAAGAATAAAGAGTTTCGGTTTTAAGGAGTATGCTTTGAGAAGTGATAAGTATTTAGAAAAGTGAAGAAGTAAAGTAAGAAAAGAATATCTAATGATAAGTTTTCGTAGCAAGCACTAAAATATAAGTTAGAATATTCAAAATGTTAGTAATATTATCACAATTACGAATCTGTATTCGGTTTGTCAAGATATGCTTGTAGATGAAAGTTAGCTGTATTCGGTTTGTCAAGATATGAGATGAAAGTGATAGAAAAGTGAAGAAGTAAAGTAAAAAAGAAGAAAGAGTTTCGGTTTTATTGAGTATTCTAGAAGTAATAAGTATTTAGAAAAGTGAAGAAGTAAAGTAAGAAAAGAATAAGAGTTTCGTTTTAAGGAGTATGCTTTGAGAAGTGATAAGTATTTAGAAAAGTGAAGAAGTAAAGTAAGAAAAGAATATCTAATGATAAGTTTTCGTAAAGCACTAAAATATAAGTTAGAATATTCAAAATGTTAGTAATATTATCACAATTACGAATCTGTATTCGGTTTGTCAAGATATGCTTGTAGATGAAAGTTAGCCTATAGAAAAGTGAAGAAGTAAAGTAAGAAAAGAAGAAAGAGTTTCGGTTTTATTGAGTATTCTTTTAGAAGTAATAAGTATTTAGAAAAGTGAAGAAGTAAAGTAAGAAAAGAATAAAGAGTTTCGGTTTTAAGGAGTATGCTTTGAGAAGTGATAAGTATTTAGAAAAGTGAAGAAGTAAAGTAAGAAAAGAATATCTAATGATAAGTTTTCGTAGCAAGCACTAAAATATAAGTTAGAATATTCAAAATGTTAGTAATATTATCACAATTACGAATCTGTATTCGGTTTGTCAAGATATGCTTGTAGATGAAAGTTAGCCTATAGAAAAGTGAAGAAGTAAAGTAAGAAAAGAATTTCGGTTTTATTGAGTATTCTTTTAGAAGTAATAAGTATTTAGAAAAGTGAAGAAGTAAAGTAAGAAAAGAATAAAGAGTTTCGTTTTAAGGAGTATGCTTTGAGAAGTGATAAGTATTTAGAAAAGTGAAGAAGTAAAGTAAGAAAAGAATATCTAATGATAAGTTTTCGTAAAGCACTAAAATATAAGTTAGAATATTCAAAATGTTAGTAATATTATCACAATTACGAATCTGTATTCGGTTTGTCAAGATATGCTTGTAGATGAAAGTTAGCCTATAGAAAAGTGAAGAAGTAAAGTAAGAAAAGAAGAAAGAGTTTCGGTTTTATTGAGTATTCTTTTAGAAGTAATAAGTATTTAGAAAAGTGAAGAAGTAAAGTAAGAAAAGAATAAAGAGTTTCGGTTTTAAGGAGTATGCTTTGAGAAGTGATAAGTATTTAGAAAAGTGAAGAAGTAAAGTAAGAAAAGAATATCTAATGATAAGTTTTCGTAGCAAGCACTAAAATATAAGTTAGAATATTCAAAATGTTAGTAATATTATCACAATTACGAATCTGTATTCGGTTTGTCAAGATATGCTTGTAGATGAAAGTTAGCCTATAGAAAAGTGAAGAAGTAAAGTAAGAAAAGAAGAAAGAGTAAAATTCGGTAATTTATTGAGTATTCTTTTAGAAGTAATGAAGTATTTGAAGAAGTAAAGTAAGAAAAGAAGAAAGATTTTCGGATTTATTGAGTATTCTTTTAGAAGTAATAAGTATTTAGAAAAGTGAAGAAGTAAAGTAAGAAAAGAATAAAGAGTTTCGGTTTTAAGGAGTATGCTTTGAGAAGTGATAAGTATTTAGAAAAGTGAAGAAGTAAAGTAAGAAAAGAATATCTAATGATAAGTTTTCGTAGCAAGCACTAAAATATAAGTTAGAATATTCAAAATGTTAGTAATATTATCACAATTACGAATCTGTATTCGGTTTGTCAAGATATGCTTGTAGATGAAAGTTAGCCTATAGAAAAGTGAAGAAGTAAAGTAAGAAAAGAAGAAAGTTTTCGTAGCAAGCACTTTAAGTTAGAATATTCGGTTTTATTGAGTATTCTTTTCAGAAGTAATAAGTATTAGAAAAGTAGAAAAGTGAAAAGAAGAAAGAGTAAAGTAAGAAAAAAGAATAAAGAAGAAAGAATTTTCGGTTTTAAGGAGTATGCTTTGAGAAGTGATAAGTATTTAGAAAAGTGAAGAAGTAAAGTAAGAAAAGAATATCTAATGATAAGTTTTCGTAGCAAGCACTAAAATATAAGTTAGAATATTCAAAATGTTAGTAATATTATCACAATTACGAATCTGTATTCGGTTTGTCAAGATATGCTTGTAGATGAAAGTTAGCCTATAGAAAAGTGAAGAAGTAAAGTAAGAAAAGAAGAAAGAGTTTCGGTTTTATCTTTTAGAAGTAATAAGTATTTAGAAAAGTGAAGAAGTAAAGTAAGAAAAGAATAAAGAGTTTCGGTTTTAAGCTTTGAGAAGTGATAAGTATTTAGAAAAGTGAAGAAGTAAAGTAAGAAAAGAATATCTAATGATAAGTTTTCGTAGCAAGCACTAAAATATAAGTTAGAATATTCAAAATGTTAGTAATATTATCACAATTACGAATCTGTATTCGGTTTGTCAAGATATGCTTGTAGATGAAAGTTAGCCTATAGAAAAGTGAAGAAGTAAAGTAAGAAAAGAAGAAAGAGTTTCGGTTTTATTGAGTATTCTTTTAGAAGTAATAAGTATTTAGAAAAGTGAAGAAGTAAAGTAAGAAAAGAATAAAGAGTTTCGGTTTTAAGGAGTATGCTTTGAGAAGTGATAAGTATTTAGAAAAGTGAAGAAGTAAAGTAAGAAAAGAATATCTAATGATAAGTTTTCGTAGCAAGCACTAAAATATAAGTTAGAATATTCAAAATGTTAGTAATATTATCACAATTACGAATCTGTATTCGGTTTGTCAAGATATGCTTGTAGATGAAAGTTAGCCTATAGAAAAGTGAAGAAGTAAAGTAAGAAAAGAAGAAAGAGTTTCGGTTTTATTGAGTATTCTTTTAGAAGTAATAAGTATTTAGAAAAGTGAAGAAGTAAAGTAAGAAAAGAATAAAGAGTTTCGGTTTTAAGGAGTATGCTTTGAGAAGTGATAAGTATTTAGAAAAGTGAAGAAGTAAAGTAAGAAAAGAATATCTAATGATAAGTTTTCGTAGCAAGCACTAAAATATAAGTTAGAATATTCAAAATGTTAGTAATATTATCACAATTACGAATCTGTATTCGGTTTGTCAAGATATGCTTGTAGATGAAAGTTAGCCTATAGAAAAGTGAAGAAGTAAAGTAAGAAAAGAAGAAAGAGTTTCGGTTTTATTGAGTATTC
Source organism: Loxodes magnus (assembly GCA_946699065.1). Classification (NCBI taxonomy): domain Eukaryota; phylum Ciliophora; class Karyorelictea; order Loxodida; family Loxodidae; genus Loxodes; species Loxodes magnus. Next base: position 15,590 of record CAMPDV010006090.1, on the reverse strand, counting down.
TTTTAGAAGTAATAAGTATTTAGAAAAGTGAAGAAGTAAAGTAAGAAAAGAATAAAGAGTTTCGGTTTTAAGGAGTATGCTTTGAGAAGTGATAAGTATTTAGAAAAGTGAAGAAGTAAAGTAAGAAAAGAATATCTAATGATAAGTTTTCGTAGCAAGCACTAAAATATAAGTTAGAATATTCAAAATGTTAGTAATATTATCACAATTACGAATCTGTATTCGGTTTGTCAAGATATGCTTGTAGATGAAAGTTAGCCTATAGAAAAGTGAAGAAGTAAAGTAAGAAAAGAAGAAAGAGTTTCGGTTTTATTGAGTATTCTTTTAGAAGTAATAAGTATTTAGAAAAGTGAAGAAGTAAAGTAAGAAAAGAATAAAGAGTTTCGGTTTTAAGGAGTATGCTTTGAGAAGTGATAAGTATTTAGAAAAGTGAAGAAGTAAAGTAAGAAAAGAATATCTAATGATAAGTTTTCGTAGCAAGCACTAAAATATAAGTTAGAATATTCAAAATGTTAGTAATATTATCACAATTACGAATCTGTATTCGGTTTGTCAAGATATGCTTGTAGATGAAAGTTAGCCTATAGAAAAGTGAAGAAGTAAAGTAAGAAAAGAAGAAAGAGTTTCGGTTTTATTGAGTATTCTTTTAGAAGTAATAAGTATTTAGAAAAGTGAAGAAGTAAAGTAAGAAAAGAATAAAGAGTTTCGGTTTTAAGGAGTATGCTTTGAGAAGTGATAAGTATTTAGAAAAGTGAAGAAGTAAAGTAAGAAAAGAATATCTAATGATAAGTTTTCGTAGCAAGCACTAAAATATAAGTTAGAATATTCAAAATGTTAGTAATATTATCACAATTACGAATCTGTATTCGGTTTGTCAAGATATGCTTGTAGATGAAAGTTAGCCTATAGAAAAGTGAAGAAGTAAAGTAAGAAAAGAAGAAAGAGTTTCGGTTTTATTGAGTATTCTTTTAGAAGTAATAAGTATTTAGAAAAGTGAAGAAGTAAAGTAAGAAAAGAATAAAGAGTTTCGGTTTTAAGGAGTATGCTTTGAGAAGTGATAAGTATTTAGAAAAGTGAAGAAGTAAAGTAAGAAAAGAATATCTAATGATAAGTTTTCGTAGCAAGCACTAAAATATAAGTTAGAATATTCAAAATGTTAGTAATATTATCACAATTACGAATCTGTATTCGGTTTGTCAAGATATGCTTGTAGATGAAAGTTAGCCTATAGAAAAGTGAAGAAGTAAAGTAAGAAAAGAAGAAAGAGTTTCGGTTTTATTGAGTATTCTTTTAGAAGTAATAAGTATTTAGAAAAGTGAAGAAGTAAAGTAAGAAAAGAATAAAGAGTTTCGGTTTAAGGAGTATGCTTTGAGAAGTGATAAGTATTTAGAAAAGTGAAGAAGTAAAGTAAGAAAAGAATATCTAATGATAAGTTTTCGTAGCAAGCACTAAAATATAAGTTAGAATATTCAAAATGTTAGTAATATTATCACAATTACGAATCTGTATTCGGTTTGTCAAGATATGCTTGTAGATGAAAGTTAGCCTATAGAAAAGTGAAGAAGTAAAGTAAGAAAAGAAGAAAGAGTTTCGGTTTTATTGAGTATTCTTTTAGAAGTAATAAGTATTTAGAAAAGTGAAGAAGTAAAGTAAGAAAAGAATAAAGAGTTTCGGTTTTAAGGAGTATGCTTTGAGAAGTGATAAGTATTTAGAAAAGTGAAGAAGTAAAGTAAGAAAAGAATATCTAATGATAAGTTTTCGTAGCAAGCACTAAAATATAAGTTAGAATATTCAAAATGTTAGTAATATTATCACAATTACGAATCTGTATTCGGTTTGTCAAGATATGCTTGTAGATGAAAGTTAGCCTATAGAAAAGTGAAGAAGTAAAGTAAGAAAAGAAGAAAGAGTTTCGGTTTTATTGAGTATTCTTTTAGAAGTAATAAGTATTTAGAAAAGTGAAGAAGTAAAGTAAGAAAAGAATAAAGAGTTTCGGTTTTAAGGAGTATGCTTTGAGAAGTGATAAGTATTTAGAAAAGTGAAGAAGTAAAGTAAGAAAAGAATATCTAATGATAAGTTTTCGTAGCAAGCACTAAAATATAAGTTAGAATATTCAAAATGTTAGTAATATTATCACAATTACGAATCTGTATTCGGTTTGTCAAGATATGCTTGTAGATGAAAGTTAGCCTATAGAAAAGTGAAGAAGTAAAGTAAGAAAAGAAGAAAGAGTTTCGGTTTTATTGAGTATTCTTTTAGAAGTAATAAGTATTTAGAAAAGTGAAGAAGTAAAGTAAGAAAAGAATAAAGAGTTTCGGTTTTAAGGAGTATGCTTTGAGAAGTGATAAGTATTTAGAAAAGTGAAGAAGTAAAGTAAGAAAAGAATATCTAATGATAAGTTTTCGTAGCAAGCACTAAAATATAAGTTAGAATATTCAAAATGTTAGTAATATTAAAAGAATAACGAGTTTCGGTTTTAAGAGTATGCTTTGAGAAGTGATAAGTAGCCTATAGAAAAGTGAAGAAGTAAAGTAAGAAAAGAATATCTAATGATAAGTTTTCGTAGCAAGCACTAAAATATAAGTTAGAATATTCAAAATGTTAGTAATATTATCACAATTACGAATCTGTATTCGGTTTGTCAAGATATGCTTGTAGATGAAAGTTAGCCTATAGAAAAGTGAAGAAGTAAAGTAAGAAAAGAAGAAAGAGTTTCGGTTTTATTGAGTATTCTTTTAGAAGTAATAAGTATTTAGAAAAGTGAAGAAGTAAAGTAAGAAAAGAATAAAGAGTTTCGGTTTTAAGGAGTATGCTTTGAGAAGTGATAAGTATTTAGAAAAGTGAAGAAGTAAAGTAAGAAAAGAATATCTAATGATAAGTTTTCGTAGCAAGCACTAAAATATAAGTTAGAATATTCAAAATGTTAGTAATATTATCACAATTACGAATCTGTATTCGGTTTGTCAAGATATGCTTGTAGATGAAAGTTAGCCTATAGAAAAGTGAAGAAGTAAAGTAAGAAAAGAAGAAAGAGTTTCGGTTTTATTGAGTATTCTTTTAGAAGTAATAAGTATTTAGAAAAGTGAAGAAGTAAAGTAAGAAAAGAATAAAGAGTTTCGGTTTTAAGGAGTATGCTTTGAGAAGTGATAAGTATTTAGAAAAGTGAAGAAGTAAAGTAAGAAAAGAATATCTAATGATAAGTTTTCGTAGCAAGCACTAAAATATAAGTTAGAATATTCAAAATGTTAGTAATATTATCACAATTACGAATCTGTATTCGGTTTGTCAAGATATGCTTGTAGATGAAAGTTAGCCTATAGAAAAGTGAAGAAGTAAAGTAAGAAAAGAAGAAAGAGTTTCGGTTTTATTGAGTATTCTTTTAGAAGTAATAAGTATTTAGAAAAGTGAAGAAGTAAAGTAAGAAAAGAATAAAGAGTTTCGGTTTTAAGGAGTATGCTTTGAGAAGTGATAAGTATTTAGAAAAGTGAAGAAGTAAAGTAAGAAAAGAATATCTAATGATAAGTTTTCGTAGCAAGCACTAAAATATAAGTTAGAATATTCAAAATGTTAGTAATATTATCACAATTACGAATCTGTATTCGGTTTGTCAAGATATGCTTGTAGATGAAAGTTAGCCTATAGAAAAGTGAAGAAGTAAAGTAAGAAAAGAAGAAAGAGTTTAAGTTAGAATATTCGTTAGTTTTATTGAGTATTCTTTTAGAAGTAATAAGTATTAGAAAAGTAGAAAAAGTAAGAAGAAGAAAGAGTAAGTATTCTTTTAGAAGTAAGTAAAAGTGAAGAAGTAAAGTAGTTTCGGTTTTAAGGAGTATGCTTTGAGAAGTGATAAGTATTTAGAAAAGTGAAGAAGTAAAGTAAGAAAAGAATATCTAATGATAAGTTTTCGTAGCAAGCACTAAAATATAAGTTAGAATATTCAAAATGTTAGTAATATTATCACAATTACGAATCTGTATTCGGTTTGTCAAGATATGCTTGTAGATGAAAGTTAGCCTATAGAAAAAGAAGTGAAGAAAAGTAAAGTAAGAAAGCACTAAAATATAAGTTAGAATATTCAAAATGTTAAAGAGTTTCGGTTTGTCATATGAGATAAAGTTCTTTTAGAAGTAATAAGAAGTATTTAGAAAAGTGAAGAAGTAAAGTAAGAAAAGAATAAAGAGTTTCGGTTTTAAGGAGTATGCTTTGAGAAGTGATAAGTATTTAGAAAAGTGAAGAAGTAAAGTAAGAAAAGAATATCTAATGATAAGTTTTCGTAGCAAGCACTAAAATATAAGTTAGAATATTCAAAATGTTAGTAATATTATCACAATTACGAATCTGTATTCGGTTTGTCAAGATATGCTTGTAGATGAAAGTTAGCCTATAGAAAAGTGAAGAAGTAAAGTAAGAAAAGAATATCTAATGATAAGAGTTTCGTTAGTTTTATTGAGTATTCTTTTCAGAAGTAATAAGTATTTGAGAAAAGTAAGAAAGAAGTAAAGAAGTAATAAGTAAAAAAGTGAATAAAGTAGAAAAGAATTTCGGTTTTAAGGAGTATGCTTTGAGAAGTGATAAGTATTTAGAAAAGTGAAGAAGTAAAGTAAGAAAAGAATATCTAATGATAAGTTTTCGTAGCAAGCACTAAAATATAAGTTAGAATATTCAAAATGTTAGTAATATTATCACAATTACGAATCTGTATTCGGTTTGTCAAGATATGCTTGTAGATGAAAGTTAGCCTATAGAAAAGTGAAGAAGTAAAGTAAGAAAAGAAGAAAGAGTTTCGGTTTTATTGAGTATTCTTTTAGAAGTAATAAGTATTTAGAAAAGTGAAGAAGTAAAGTAAGAAAAGAATAAAGAGTTTCGGTTTTAAGGAGTATGCTTTGAGAAGTGATAAGTATTTAGAAAAGTGAAGAAGTAAAGTAAGAAAAGAATATCTAATGATAAGTTTTCGTAGCAAGCACTAAAATATAAGTTAGAATATTCAAAATGTTAGTAATATTATCACAATTACGAATCTGTATTCGGTTTGTCAAGATATGCTTGTAGATGAAAGTTAGCCTATAGAAAAGTGAAGAAGTAAAGTAAGAAAAGAAGAAAGAGTTTCGGTTTTATTGAGTATTCTTTTAGAAGTAATAAGTATTTAGAAAAGTGAAGAAGTAAAGTAAGAAAAGAATAAAGAGTTTCGGTTTTAAGGAGTATGCTTTGAGAAGTGATAAGTATTTAGAAAAGTGAAGAAGTAAAGTAAGAAAAGAATATCTAATGATAAGTTTTCGTAGCAAGCACTAAAATATAAGTTAGAATATTCAAAATGTTAGTAATATTATCACAATTACGAATCTGTATTCGGTTTGTCAAGATATGCTTGTAGATGAAAGTTAGCCTATAGAAAAGTGAAGAAGTAAAGTAAGAAAAGAAGAAAGAGTTTCGGTTTTATTGAGTATTCTTTTAGAAGTAATAAGTATTTAGAAAAGTGAAGAAGTAAAGTAAGAAAAGAATAAAGAGTTTCGGTTTTAAGGAGTATGCTTTGAGAAGTGATAAGTATTTAGAAAAGTGAAGAAGTAAAGTAAGAAAAGAATATCTAATGATAAGTTTTCGTAGCAAGCACTAAAATATAAGTTAGAATATTCAAAATGTTAGTAATATTATCACAATTACGAATCTGTATTCGGTTTGTCAAGATATGCTTGTAGATGAAAGTTAGCCTATAGAAAAGTGAAGAAGTAAAGTAAGAAAAGAAGAAAGAGTTTCGGTTTTATTGAGTATTCTTTTAGAAGTAATAAGTATTTAGAAAAGTGAAGAAGTAAAGTAAGAAAAGAATAAAGAGTTTCGGTTTTAAGGAGTATGCTTTGAGAAGTGATAAGTATTTAGAAAAGTGAAGAAGTAAAGTAAGAAAAGAATATCTAATGATAAGTTTTCGTAGCAAGCACTAAAATATAAGTTAGAATATTCAAAATGTTAGTAATATTATCACAATTACGAATCTGTATTCGGTTTGTCAAGATATGCTTGTAGATGAAAGTTAGCCTATAGAAAAGTGAAGAAGTAAAGTAAGAAAAGAAGAAAGAGTAAAATTAAGTTAGAATATTCGTTAGTAATTTATTTACGAGTATTCTTTGTAGAAGTAGATAAGTATTATAGAAAAGTGAAGAAGTAAAGTAAGAAAAGAATAAAGAGTTTCGGTTTTAAGGAGTATGCTTTGAGAAGTGATAAGTATTTAGAAAAGTGAAGAAGTAAAGTAAGAAAAGAATAAATGATTTCGGTTTTCGTAGTAAGCACTAAAAGTATAAGTATTTAGAAAATTGAAAATGTTAGTAATAAATCACAATTACGAATCTGATTCGTTTTGTAGATATGCTTGTAGATGAAAGTTAGCCTATAGAAAAGTGTTAAGTAAAGTAAGAAAAGAAGAAAGAGTTTCGGTTTTCATTGAGTATGCTTTTAGATGTAATAAGTATTTAGAAAAGTGAAGAAGTAAAGTAAGAAAAGAATAAAGAGTTTCGGTTTTAAGGAGTATGCTTTTTAGAAGTGATAAGTATTTAGAAAAGTGAAGAAGTAAAGTAAGAAAAGAATATCTAATGATAAGTTTTCGTAGCAAGCACTAAAATATAAGTTAGAATATTCAAAATGTTAGTAATATTATCACAATTACGAATCTGTATTCGGTTTGTCAAGATATGCTTGTAGATGAAAGTTAGCCTATAGAAAAGTGAAGAAGTAAAGTAAGAAAAGAAGAAAGAGTTTCGGTTTTATTGAGTATTCTTTTAGAAGTAATAAGTATTTAGAAAAGTGAAGAAGTAAAGTAAGAAAAGAATAAAGAGTTTCGGTTTTAAGGAGTATGCTTTGAGAAGTGATAAGTATTTAGAAAAGTGAAGAAGTAAAGTAAGAAAAGAATATCTAATGATAAGTTTTCGTAGCAAGCACTAAAATATAAGTTAGAATATTCAAAATGTTAGTAATATTATCACAATTACGAATCTGTATTCGGTTTGTCAAGATATGCTTGTAGATGAAAGTTAGCCTATAGAAAAGTGAAGAAGTAAAGTAAGAAAAGAAGAAAGAGTTTCGGTTTTATTGAGTATTCTTTTAGAAGTAATAAGTATTTAGAAAAGTGAAGAAGTAAAGTAAGAAAAGAATAAAGAGTTTCGGTTTTAAGGAGTATGCTTTGAGAAGTGATAAGTATTTAGAAAAGTGAAGAAGTAAAGTAAGAAAAATATCTAATGATAAGTAGCAAGCACTCTAATGATAAGTTTTCGTAGCAAGCACTAAAATATAAGTTAGAATATTCAAAATGTTAGTAATATTATCACAATTACGAATCTGTATTCGGTTTGTCAAGATATGCTTGTAGATGAAAGTTAGCCTATAGAAAAGTGAAGAAGTAAAGTAAGAAAAGAAGAAAGAGTTTCGGTTTTATTGAGTATTCTTTTAGAAGTAATAAGTATTTAGAAAAGTGAAGAAGTAAAGTAAGAAAAGAATAAAGAGTTTCGGTTTTAAGGAGTATGCTTTGAGAAGTGATAAGTATTTAGAAAAGTGAAGAAGTAAAGTAAGAAAAGAATATCTAATGATAAGTTTTCGTAGCAAGCACTAAAATATAAGTTAGAATATTCAAAATGTTAGTAATATTATCACAATTACGAATCTGTATTCGGTTTGTCAAGATATGCTTGTAGATGAAAGTTAGCCTATAGAAAAGTGAAGAAGTAAAGTAAGAAAAGAAGAAAGAGTTTCGGTTTTATTGAGTATTCTTTTAGAAGTAATAAGTATTTAGAAAAGTGAAGAAGTAAAGTAAGAAAAGAATAAAGAGTTTCGGTTTTAAGGAGTATGCTTTGAGAAGTGATAAGTATTTAGAAAAGTGAAGAAGTAAAGTAAGAAAAGAATATCTAATGATAAGTTTTCGTAGCAAGCACTAAAATATAAGTTAGAATATTCAAAATGTTAGTAATATTATCACAATTACGAATCTGTATTCGGTTTGTCAAGATATGCTTGTAGATGAAAGTTAGCCTATAGAAAAGTGAAGAAGTAAAGTAAGAAAAGAAGAAAGAGTTTCGGTTTTATTGAGTATTCTTTTAGAAGTAATAAGTATTTAGAAAAGTGAAGAAGTAAAGTAAGAAAAGAATAAAGAGTTTCGGTAAGGAGTGCTTTGAGAAGTGATAAGTATTTAGAAAAGTGAAGAAGTAAAGTAAGAAAAGAATATCTAATGATAAGTTTTCGTAGCAAGCACTAAAATATAAGTTAGAATATTCAAAATGTTAGTAATATTATCACAATTACGAATCTGTATTCGGTTTGTCAAGATATGCTTGTAGATGAAAGTTAGCCTATAGAAAAGTGAAGAAGTAAAGTAAGAAAAGAAGAAAGAGTTTCGGTTTTATTGAGTATTCTTTTAGAAGTAATAAGTATTTAGAAAAGTGAAGAAGTAAAGTAAGAAAAGAATAAAGAGTTTCGGTTTTAAGGAGTATGCTTTGAGAAGTGATAAGTATTTAGAAAAGTGAAGAAGTAAAGTAAGAAAAGAATATCTAATGATAAGTTTTCGTAGCAAGCACTAAAATATAAGTTAGAATATTCAAAATGTTAGTAATATTATCACAATTACGAATCTGTATTCGGTTTGTCAAGATATGCTTGTAGATGAAAGTTAGCCTATAGAAAAGTGAAGAAGTAAAGTAAGAAAAGAAGAAAGAGTTTCGGTTTTATTGAGTATTCTTTTAGAAGTAATAAGTATTTAGAAAAGTGAAGAAGTAAAGTAAGAAAAGAATAAAGAGTTTCGGTTTTAAGGAGTATGCTTTGAGAAGTGATAAGTATTTAGAAAAGTGAAGAAGTAAAGTAAGAAAAGAATATCTAATGATAAGTTTTCGTAGCAAGCACTAAAATATAAGTTAGAATATTCAAAATGTTAGTAATATTATCACAATTACGAATCTGTATTCGGTTTGTCAAGATATGCTTGTAGATGAAAGTTAGCCTATAGAAAAGTGAAGAAGTAAAGTAAGAAAAGAAGAAAGAGTTTCGGTTTTATTGAGTATTCTTTTAGAAGTAATAAGTATTTAGAAAAGTGAAGAAGTAAAGTAAGAAAAGAATAAAGAGTTTCGGTTTTAAGGAGTATGCTTTGAGAAGTGATAAGTATTTAGAAAAGTGAAGAAGTAAAGTAAGAAAAGAATAAGAGTTTCGGTTTTAAGGAGTATGCTTTGAGAAGTGATAAGTATTTAGAAAAGTGAAGAAGTAAAGTAAGAAAAGAATATCTAATGATAAGTTTTCGTAGCAAGCACTAAAATATAAGTTAGAATATTCAAAATGTTAGTAATATTATCACAATTACGAATCTGTATTCGGTTTGTCAAGATATGCTTGTAGATGAAAGTTAGCCTATAGAAAAGTGAAGAAGTAAAGTAAGAAAAGAAGAAAGAGTTTCGGTTTTATTGAGTATTCTTTTAGAAGTAATAAGTATTTAGAAAAGTGAAGAAGTAAAGTAAGAAAAGAATAAAGAGTTTCGGTTTTAAGGAGTATGCTTTGAGAAGTGATAAGTATTTAGAAAAGTGAAGAAGTAAAGTAAGAAAAGAATATCTAATGATAAGTTTTCGTAGCAAGCACTAAAATATAAGTTAGAATATTCAAAATGTTAGTAATATTATCACAATTACGAATCTGTATTCGGTTTGTCAAGATATGCTTGTAGATGAAAGTTAGCCTATAGAAAAGTGAAGAAGTAAAGTAAGAAAAGAAGAAAGAGTTTCGGTTTTATTGAGTATTCTTTTAGAAGTAATAAGTATTTAGAAAAGTGAAGAAGTAAAGTAAGAAAAGAATAAAGAGTTTCGGTTTTAAGGAGTATGCTTTGAGAAGTGATAAGTATTTAGAAAAGTGAAGAAGTAAAGTAAGAAAAGAATATCTAATGATAAGTTTTCGAAGTAATAAGTATTTAGAAAAGTGAAGAAGTAAAGTAAGAAAAGAATAAAGAGTTTCGGTTTTAAGGAGTATGCTTTGAGAAGTGATAAGTATTTAGAAAAGTGAAGAAGTAAAGTAAGAAAAGAATATCTAATGATAAGTTTTCGTAGCAAGCACTAAAATATAAGTTAGAATATTCAAAATGTTAGTAATATTATCACAATTACGAATCTGTATTCGGTTTGTCAAGATATGCTTGTAGATGAAAGTTAGCCTATAGAAAAGTGAAGAAGTAAAGTAAGAAAAGAAGAAAGAGTTTCGGTTTTATTGAGTATTCTTTTAGAAGTAATAAGTATTTAGAAAAGTGAAGAAGTAAAGTAAGAAAAGAATAAAGAGTTTCGGTTTTAAGGAGTATGCTTTGAGAAGTGATAAGTATTTAGAAAAGTGAAGAAGTAAAGTAAGAAAAGAATATCTAATGATAAGTTTTCGTAGCAAGCACTAAAATATAAGTTAGAATATTCAAAATGTTAGTAATATTATCACAATTACGAATCTGTATTCGGTTTGTCAAGATATGCTTGTAGATGAAAGTTAGCCTATAGAAAAGTGAAGAAGTAAAGTAAGAAAAGAAGAAAGAGTTTCGGTTTTATTGAGTATTCTTTTAGAAGTAATAAGTATTTAGAAAAGTGAAGAAGTAAAGTAAGAAAAGAATAAAGAGTTTCGGTTTTAAGGAGTATGCTTTGAGAAGTGATAAGTATTTAGAAAAGTGAAGAAGTAAAGTAAGAAAAGAATATCTAATGATAAGTTTTCGTAGCAAGCACTAAAATATAAGTTAGAATATTCAAAATGTTAGTAATATTATCACAATTACGAATCTGTATTCGGTTTGTCAAGATATGCTTGTAGATGAAAGTTAGCCTATAGAAAAGTGAAGAAGTAAAGTAAGAAAAGAAGAAAGAGTTTCGGTTTTATTGAGTATTCTTTTAGAAGTAATAAGTATTTAGAAAAGTGAAGAAGTAAAGTAAGAAAAGAATAAAGAGTTTCGGTTTTAAGGAGTATGCTTTGAGAAGTGATAAGTATTTAGAAAAGTGAAGAAGTAAAGTAAGAAAAGAATATCTAATGATAAGTTTTCGTAGCAAGCACTAAAATATAAGTTAGAATATTCAAAATGTTAGTAATATTATCACAATTACGAATCTGTATTCGGTTTGTCAAGATATGCTTGTAGATGAAAGTTAGCCTATAGAAAAGTGAAGAAGTAAAGTAAGAAAAGAAGAAAGAGTTTCGGTTTTATTGAGTATTCTTTTAGAAGTAATAAGTATTTAGAAAAGTGAAGAAGTAAAGTAAGAAAAGAATAAAGAGTTTCGGTTTTAAGGAGTATGCTTTGAGAAGTGATAAGTATTTAGAAAAGTGAAGAAGTAAAGTAAGAAAAGAATATCTAATGATAAGTTTTCGTAGCAAGCACTAAAATATAAGTTAGAATATTCAAAATGTTAGTAATATTATCACAATTACGAATCTGTATTCGGTTTGTCAAGATATGCTTGTAGATGAAAGTTAGCCTATAGAAAAGTGAAGAAGTAAAGTAAGAAAAGAAGAAAGAGTTTCGGTTTTATTGAGTATTCTTTTAGAAGTAATAAGTATTTAGAAAAGTGAAGAAGTAAAGTAAGAAAAGAATAAAGAGTTTCGGTTTTAAGGAGTATGCTTTGAGAAGTGATAAGTATTTAGAAAAGTGAAGAAGTAAAGTAAGAAAAGAATATCTAATGATAAGTTTTCGTAGCAAGCACTAAAATATAAGTTAGAATATTCAAAATGTTAGTAATATTATCACAATTACGAATCTGTATTCGGTTTGTCAAGATATGCTTGTAGATGAAAGTTAGCCTATAGAAAAGTGAAGAAGTAAAGTAAGAAAAGAAGAAAGAGTTTCGGTTTTATTGAGTATTCTTTTAGAAGTAATAAGTATTTAGAAAAGTGAAGAAGTAAAGTAAGAAAAGAATAAAGAGTTTCGGTTTTAAGGAGTATGCTTTGAGAAGTGATAAGTATTTAGAAAAGTGAAGAAGTAAAGTAAGAAAAGAATATCTAATGATAAGTTTTCGTAGCAAGCACTAAAATATAAGTTAGAATATTCAAAATGTTAGTAATATTATCACAATTACGAATCTGTATTCGGTTTGTCAAGATATGCTTGTAGATGAAAGTTAGCCTATAGAAAAGTGAAGAAGTAAAGTAAGAAAAGAAGAAAGAGTTTCGGTTTTATTGAGTATTCTTTTAGAAGTAATAAGTATTTAGAAAAGTGAAGAAGTAAAGTAAGAAAAGAATAAAGAGTTTCGGTTTTAAGGAGTATGCTTTGAGAAGTGATAAGTATTTAGAAAAGTGAAGAAGTAAAGTAAGAAAAGAATATCTAATGATAAGTTTTCGTAGCAAGCACTAAAATATAAGTTAGAATATTCAAAATGTTAGTAATATTATCACAATTACGAATCTGTATTCGGTTTGTCAAGATATGCTTGTAGATGAAAGTTAGCCTATAGAAAAGTGAAGAAGTAAAGTAAGAAAAGAAGAAAGAGTTTCGGTTTTATTGAGTATTCTTTTAGAAGTAATAAGTATTTAGAAAAGTGAAGAAGTAAAGTAAGAAAAGAATAAAGAGTTTCGGTTTTAAGGAGTATGCTTTGAGAAGTGATAAGTATTTAGAAAAGTGAAGAAGTAAAGTAAGAAAAGAATATCTAATGATAAGTTTTCGTAGCAAGCACTAAAATATAAGTTAGAATATTCAAAATGTTAGTAATATTATCACAATTACGAATCTGTATTCGGTTTGTCAAGATATGCTTGTAGATGAAAGTTAGCCTATAGAAAAGTGAAGAAGTAAAGTAAGAAAAGAAGAAAGAGTTTCGGTTTTATTGAGTATTCTTTTAGAAGTAATAAGTATTTAGAAAAGTGAAGAAGTAAAGTAAGAAAAGAATAAAGAGTTTCGGTTTTAAGGAGTATGCTTTGAGAAGTGATAAGTATTTAGAAAAGTGAAGAAGTAAAGTAAGAAAAGAATATCTAATGATAAGTTTTCGTAGCAAGCACTAAAATATAAGTTAGAATATTCAAAATGTTAGTAATATTATCACAATTACGAATCTGTATTCGGTTTGTCAAGATATGCTTGTAGATGAAAGTTAGCCTATAGAAAAGTGAAGAAGTAAAGTAAGAAAAGAAGAAAGAGTTTCGGTTTTATTGAGTATTCTTTTAGAAGTAATAAGTATTTAGAAAAGTGAAGAAGTAAAGTAAGAAAAGAATAAAGAGTTTCGGTTTTAAGGAGTATGCTTTGAGAAGTGATAAGTATTTAGAAAAGTGAAGAAGTAAAGTAAGAAAAGAATATCTAATGATAAGTTTTCGTAGCAAGCACTAAAATATAAGTTAGAATATTCAAAATGTTAGTAATATTATCACAATTACGAATCTGTATTCGGTTTGTCAAGATATGCTTGTAGATGAAAGTTAGCCTATAGAAAAGTGAAGAAGTAAAGTAAGAAAAGAAGAAAGAGTTTCGGTTTTATTGAGTATTCTTTTAGAAGTAATAAGTATTTAGAAAAGTGAAGAAGTAAAGTAAGAAAAGAATAAAGAGTTTCGGTTTTAAGGAGTATGCTTTGAGAAGTGATAAGTATTTAGAAAAGTGAAGAAGTAAAGTAAGAAAAGAATATCTAATGATAAGTTTTCGTAGCAAGCACTAAAATATAAGTTAGAATATTCAAAATGTTAGTAATATTATCACAATTACGAATCTGTATTCGGTTTGTCAAGATATGCTTGTAGATGAAAGTTAGCCTATAGAAAAGTGAAGAAGTAAAGTAAGAAAAGAAGAAAGAGTTTCGGTTTTATTGAGTATTCTTTTAGAAGTAATAAGTATTTAGAAAAGTGAAGAAGTAAAGTAAGAAAAGAATAAAGAGTTTCGGTTTTAAGGAGTATGCTTTGAGAAGTGATAAGTATTTAGAAAAGTGAAGAAGTAAAGTAAGAAAAGAATATCTAATGATAAGTTTTCGTAGCAAGCACTAAAATATAAGTTAGAATATTCAAAATGTTAGTAATATTATCACAATTACGAATCTGTATTCGGTTTGTCAAGATATGCTTGTAGATGAAAGTTAGCCTATAGAAAAGTGAAGAAGTAAAGTAAGAAAAGAAGAAAGAGTTTCGGTTTTATTGAGTATTCTTTTAGAAGTAATAAGTATTTAGAAAAGTGAAGAAGTAAAGTAAGAAAAGAATAAAGAGTTTCGGTTTTAAGGAGTATGCTTTGAGAAGTGATAAGTATTTAGAAAAGTGAAGAAGTAAAGTAAGAAAAGAATATCTAATGATAAGTTTTCGTAGCAAGCACTAAAATATAAGTTAGAATATTCAAAATGTTAGTAATATTATCACAATTACGAATCTGTATTCGGTTTGTCAAGATATGCTTGTAGATGAAAGTTAGCCTATAGAAAAGTGAAGAAGTAAAGTAAGAAAAGAAGAAAGAGTTTCGGTTTTATTGAGTATTCTTTTAGAAGTAATAAGTATTTAGAAAAGTGAAGAAGTAAAGTAAGAAAAGAATAAAGAGTTTCGGTTTTAAGGAGTATGCTTTGAGAAGTGATAAGTATTTAGAAAAGTGAAGAAGTAAAGTAAGAAAAGAATATCTAATGATAAGTTTTCGTAGCAAGCACTAAAATATAAGTTAGAATATTCAAAATGTTAGTAATATTATCACAATTACGAATCTGTATTCGGTTTGTCAAGATATGCTTGTAGATGAAAGTTAGCCTATAGAAAAGTGAAGAAGTAAAGTAAGAAAAGAAGAAAGAGTTTCGGTTTTATTGAGTATTCTTTTAGAAGTAATAAGTATTTAGAAAAGTGAAGAAGTAAAGTAAGAAAAGAATAAAGAGTTTCGGTTTTAAGGAGTATGCTTTGAGAAGTGATAAGTATTTAGAAAAGTGAAGAAGTAAAGTAAGAAAAGAATATCTAATGATAAGTTTTCGTAGCAAGCACTAAAATATAAGTTAGAATATTCAAAATGTTAGTAATATTATCACAATTACGAATCTGTATTCGGTTTGTCAAGATATGCTTGTAGATGAAAGTTAGCCTATAGAAAAGTGAAGAAGTAAAGTAAGAAAAGAAGAAAGAGTTTCGGTTTTATTGAGTATTCTTTTAGAAGTAATAAGTATTTAGAAAAGTGAAGAAGTAAAGTAAGAAAAGAATAAAGAGTTTCGGTTTTAAGGAGTATGCTTTGAGAAGTGATAAGTATTTAGAAAAGTGAAGAAGTAAAGTAAGAAAAGAATATCTAATGATAAGTTTTCGTAGCAAGCACTAAAATATAAGTTAGAATATTCAAAATGTTAGTAATATTATCACAATTACGAATCTGTATTCGGTTTGTCAAGATATGCTTGTAGATGAAAGTTAGCCTATAGAAAAGTGAAGAAGTAAAGTAAGAAAAGAAGAAAGAGTTTCGGTTTTATTGAGTATTCTTTTAGAAGTAATAAGTATTTAGAAAAGTGAAGAAGTAAAGTAAGAAAAGAATAAAGAGTTTCGGTTTTAAGGAGTATGCTTTGAGAAGTGATAAGTATTTAGAAAAGTGAAGAAGTAAAGTAAGAAAAGAATATCTAATGATAAGTTTTCGTAGCAAGCACTAAAATATAAGTTAGAATATTCAAAATGTTAGTAATATTATCACAATTACGAATCTG
>CAMPDV010006089.1:0-22659 GCA_946699065.1 Loxodes magnus | reverse complement strand
AGATTTTAAAAAGCGAAGAAGAAAAGGTAAGAAAAAGAGTCTCAGTTTCACTAAGGTAATAAAAGGTTATCAAATACTAGAAGTTGAAAAGATTTTAAAAAGCGAAGAAGAAAAGGTAAGAAAAAGAGTCTCAGTTTCACTAAGGTAATTGTTAGTTATCAAATACTAGAAGTTGAAAAGATTTCAAAAAGCGAAGAAGAAAAGGTAAGAAAAAGAGTCTCAGTTTCACTAAGGTAATAAAAGGTTATCAAATACTAGAAGTTGAAAAGATTTCAAAGAAAAGCGAAGAAGAAAAGGTAAGAAAAAGAGTCTCAGTTTCACTAAGGTAATAAAAGGTTATCAAATACTAGAAGTTGAAAAGATTTTAAAAAGCGAAGAAGAAAAGGTAAGAAAAAGAGTCTCAGTTTCACTAAGGTAATAAAAGGTTATCAAATACTAGAAGTTGAAAAGATTTCAAAGAAAAGCGAAGAAGAAAAGGTAAGAAAAAGAGTCTCAGTTTCACTAAGGTAATAAAAGGTTATCAAATACTAGAAGTTGAAAAGATTTCAAAAAGCGAAGAAGAAAAGGTAAGAAAAAGAGTCTCAGTTTCACTAAGGTAATAAAAGGTTATCAAATACTAGAAGTTGAAAAGATTTTAAAAAGCGAAGAAGAAAAGGTAAGAAAAAGAGTCTCAGTTTCACTAAGGTAATAAAAGGTTATCAAATACTAGAAGTTGAAAAGATTTTAAAAAGCGAAGAAGAAAAGGTAAGAAAAAGAGTCTCAGTTTCACTAAGGTAATTGTTAGTTATCAAATACTAGAAGTTGAAAAGATTTCAAAGAAAAGCGAAGAAGAAAAGGTAAGAAAAAGAGTCTCAGTTTCACTAAGGTAATAAAAGGTTATCAAATACTAGAAGTTGAAAAGATTTCAAAAAGCGAAGAAGAAAAGGTAAGAAAAAGAGTCTCAGTTTCACTAAGGTAATTGTTAGTTATCAAATACCAGAAGTTGAAAAGATTTTAAAAAGCGAAGAAGAAAAGGTAAGAAAAAGAGTCTCAGTTTCACTGAGTAATAAAAGGTTATCAAATACTAGAAGTTGAAAAGATTTCAAAAAGCGAAGAAGAAAAGGTAAGAAAAAGAGTCTCAGTTTCACTAAGGTAATTGTTAGTTATCAAATACCAGAAGTTGAAAAGATTTTAAAAAGCGAAGAAGAAAAGGTAAGAAAAAGAGTCTCAGTTTCACTAAGGTAATAAAAGGTTATCAAATACTAGAAGTTGAAAAGATTTTAAAAAGCGAATAAGAAATTGTAAGAAAAAGAGTCTCAGTTTCACTGAGTAATAAAAGGTTATCAAATACTAGAAGTTGAAAAGATTTCAAAAAGCGAAGAAGAAAAGGTAAGAAAAAGAGTCTCAGTTTCACTAAGGTAATTGTTAGTTATCAAATACTAGAAGTTGAAAAGATTTTAAAAAGCGAAGAAGAAAAGGTAAGAAAAAGAGTCTCAGTTTCACTAAGGTAATAAAAGGTTATCAAATACTAGAAGTTGAAAAGATTTTAAAAAGCGAAGAAGAAAAGGTAAGAAAAAGAGTCTCAGTTTCACTAAGGTAATAAAAGGTTATCAAATACTAGAAGTTGAAAAGATTTTATAAAGCGAATAAGAAATTGTAAGAAAAAGAGTCTCAGTTTCACTAAGGTAATAAAAGGTTATCAAATACTAGAAGTTGAAAAGATTTCAAAAAGCGAAGAAGAAAAGGTAAGAAAAAGAGTCTCAGTTTCACTAAGGTAATAAAAGGTTATCAAATACTAGAAGTTGAAAAGATTTCAAAAAGCGAAGAAGAAAAGGTAAGAAAAAGAGTCTCAGTTTCACTAAGGTAATAAAAGGTTATCAAATACTAGAAGTTGAAAAGATTTTATAAAGCGAAGAAGAAATTGTAAGAAAAAGAGTCTCAGTTTCACTAAGGTAATAAAAGGTTATCAAATACTAGAAGTTGAAAAGATTTCAAAAAGCGAAGAAGAAAAGGTAAGAAAAAGAGTCTCAGTTTCACTAAGGTAATAAAAGGTTATCAAATACTAGAAGTTGAAAAGATTTCAAAAAGCGAAGAAGAAAAGGTAAGAAAAAGAGTCTCAGTTTCACTAAGGTAATAAAAGGTTATCAAATACTAGAAGTTGAAAAGATTTCAAAAAGCGAAGAAGAAAAGGTAAGAAAAAGAGTCTCAGTTTCACTAAGGTAATTGTTAGTTATCAAATACTAGAAGTTGAAAAGATTTTAAAAAGCGAAGAAGAAAAGGTAAGAAAAAGAGTCTCAGTTTCACTAAGGTAATAAAAGGTTATCAAATACTAGAAGTTGAAAAGATTTCAAAGAAAAGCGAAGAAGAAAAGGTAAGAAAAAGAGTCTCAGTTTCACTAAGGTAATAAAAGGTTATCAAATACTAGAAGTTGAAAAGATTTCAAAAAGCGAAGAAGAAAAGGTAAGAAAAAGAGTCTCAGTTTCACTAAGGTAATTGTTAGTTATCAAATACTAGAAGTTGAAAAGATTTCAAAGAAAAGCGAAGAAGAAAAGGTAAGAAAAAGAGTCTCAGTTTCACTAAGGTAATAAAAGGTTATCAAATACTAGAAGTTGAAAAGATTTTAAAAAGCGAAGAAGAAAAGGTAAGAAAAAGAGTCTCAGTTTCACTAAGGTAATAAAAGGTTATCAAATACTAGAAGTTGAAAAGATTTTAAAAAGCGAAGAAGAAAAGGTAAGAAAAAGAGTCTCAGTTTCACTAAGGTAATAAAAGGTTATTAAATACTAGAAGTTGAAAAGATTTTAAAAAGCGAAGAAGAAAAGGTAAGAAAAAGAGTCTCAGTTTCACTGAGTAATAAAAGGTTATCAAATACTAGAAGTTGAAAAGATTTCAAAAAGCGAAGAAGAAAAGGTAAGAAAAAGAGTCTCAGTTTCACTAAGGTAATAAAAGGTTATCAAATACTAGAAGTTGAAAAGATTTCAAAGAAAAGCGAAGAAGAAAAGGTAAGAAAAAGAGTCTCAGTTTCACTAAGGTAATAAAAGGTTATCAAATACTAGAAGTTGAAAAGATTTTAAAAAGCGAAGAAGAAAAGGTAAGAAAAAGAGTCTCAGTTTCACTAAGGTAATAAAAGGTTATCAAATACTAGAAGTTGAAAAGATTTTAAAAAGCGAAGAAGAAAAGGTAAGAAAAAGAGTCTCAGTTTCACTAAGGTAATAAAAGGTTATCAAATACTAGAAGTTGAAAAGATTTCAAAAAGTGAAGAAGAAAAGGTAAGAAAAAGAGTCTCAGTTTCACTGAGTAATAAAAGGTTATCAAATACTAGAAGTTGAAAAGATTTTAAAAAGCGAATAAGAAATTGTAAGAAAAAGAGTCTCAGTTTCACTAAGGTAATAAAAGGTTATCAAATACTAGAAGTTGAAAAGATTTCAAAAAGTGAAGAAGAAAAGGTAAGAAAAAGAGTCTCAGTTTCACTAAGGTAATAAAAGGTTATCAAATACTAGAAGTTGAAAAGATTTCAAAAAGCGAAGAAGAAAAGGTAAGAAAAAGAGTCTCAGTTTCACTAAGGTAATTGTTAGTTATCAAATACTAGAAGTTGAAAAGATTTCAAAAAGCGAAGAAGAAAAGGTAAGAAAAAGAGTCTCAGTTTCACTAAGGTAATTGTTAGTTATCAAATACCAGAAGTTGAAAAGATTTCAAAGAAAAGCGAAGAAGAAATTGTAAGAAAAAGAGTCTCAGTTTCACTAAGGTAATAAAAGGTTATCAAATACTAGAAGTTGAAAAGATTTCAAAAAGCGAAGAAGAAAAGGTAAGAAAAAGAGTCTCAGTTTCACTAAGGTAATTGTTAGTTATCAAATACTAGAAGTTGAAAAGATTTCAAAAAGCGAAGAAGAAAAGGTAAGAAAAAGAGTCTCAGTTTCACTAAGGTAATTGTTAGTTATCAAATACCAGAAGTTGAAAAGATTTCAAAGAAAAGCGAAGAAGAAATTGTAAGAAAAAGAGTCTCAGTTTCACTAAGGTAATAAAAGGTTATCAAATACTAGAAGTTGAAAAGATTTCAAAGAAAAGCGAAGAAGAAAAGGTAAGAAAAAGAGTCTCAGTTTCACTAAGGTAATAAAAGGTTATCAAATACTAGAAGTTGAAAAGATTTCAAAAAGCGAAGAAGAAAAGGTAAGAAAAAGAGTCTCAGTTTCACTAAGGTAATAAAAGGTTATCAAATACTAGAAGTTGAAAAGATTTTAAAAAGCGAAGAAGAAAAGGTAAGAAAAAGAGTCTCAGTTTCACTAAGGTAATAAAAGGTTATCAAATACTAGAAGTTGAAAAGATTTCAAAAAGCGAAGAAGAAAAGGTAAGAAAAAGAGTCTCAGTTTCACTAAGGTAATAAAAGGTTATCAAATACTAGAAGTTGAAAAGATTTTAAAAAGCGAAGAAGAAAAGGTAAGAAAAAGAGTCTCAGTTTCACTGAGTAATAAAAGGTTATCAAATACTAGAAGTTGAAAAGATTTCAAAAAGCGAAGAAGAAAAGGTAAGAAAAAGAGTCTCAGTTTCACTAAGGTAATTGTTAGTTATCAAATACCAGAAGTTGAAAAGATTTTAAAAAGCGAAGAAGAAAAGGTAAGAAAAAGAGTCTCAGTTTCACTAAGGTAATAAAAGGTTATCAAATACTAGAAGTTGAAAAGATTTTAAAAAGCGAATAAGAAATTGTAAGAAAAAGAGTCTCAGTTTCACTGAGTAATAAAAGGTTATCAAATACTAGAAGTTGAAAAGATTTCAAAAAGCGAAGAAGAAAAGGTAAGAAAAAGAGTCTCAGTTTCACTAAGGTAATTGTTAGTTATCAAATACTAGAAGTTGAAAAGATTTTAAAAAGCGAAGAAGAAAAGGTAAGAAAAAGAGTCTCAGTTTCACTAAGGTAATAAAAGGTTATCAAATACTAGAAGTTGAAAAGATTTTAAAAAGCGAAGAAGAAAAGGTAAGAAAAAGAGTCTCAGTTTCACTAAGGTAATAAAAGGTTATCAAATACTAGAAGTTGAAAAGATTTTATAAAGCGAATAAGAAATTGTAAGAAAAAGAGTCTCAGTTTCACTAAGGTAATAAAAGGTTATCAAATACTAGAAGTTGAAAAGATTTCAAAAAGCGAAGAAGAAAAGGTAAGAAAAAGAGTCTCAGTTTCACTAAGGTAATAAAAGGTTATCAAATACTAGAAGTTGAAAAGATTTCAAAAAGCGAAGAAGAAAAGGTAAGAAAAAGAGTCTCAGTTTCACTAAGGTAATAAAAGGTTATCAAATACTAGAAGTTGAAAAGATTTCAAAAAGCGAAGAAGAAAAGGTAAGAAAAAGAGTCTCAGTTTCACTAAGGTAATAAAAGGTTATCAAATACTAGAAGTTGAAAAGATTTTAAAAAGCGAAGAAGAAAAGGTAAGAAAAAGAGTCTCAGTTTCACTAAGGTAATAAAAGGTTATCAAATACTAGAAGTTGAAAAGATTTCAAAAAGCGAAGAAGAAAAGGTAAGAAAAAGAGTCTCAGTTTCACTAAGATAATAAAAGGTTATCAAATACTAGAAGTTGAAAAGATTTTAAAAAGCGAAGAAGAAAAGGTAAGAAAAAGAGTCTCAGTTTCACTAAGGTAATTGTTAGTTATCAAATACTAGAAGTTGAAAAGATTTTAAAAAGCGAAGAAGAAAAGGTAAGAAAAAGAGTCTCAGTTTCACTAAGGTAATAAAAGGTTATCAAATACTAGAAGTTGAAAAGATTTCAAAAAGCGAAGAAGAAAAGGTAAGAAAAAGAGTCTCAGTTTCACTAAGGTAATAAAAGGTTATCAAATACTAGAAGTTGAAAAGATTTTATAAAGCGAATAAGAAATTGTAAGAAAAAGAGTCTCAGTTTCACTAAGGTAATAAAAGGTTATCAAATACTAGAAGTTGAAAAGATTTCAAAAAGCGAAGAAGAAAAGGTAAGAAAAAGAGTCTCAGTTTCACTAAGGTAATAAAAGGTTATCAAATACTAGAAGTTGAAAAGATTTCAAAAAGCGAAGAAGAAAAGGTAAGAAAAAGAGTCTCAGTTTCACTAAGGTAATAAAAGGTTATCAAATACTAGAAGTTGAAAAGATTTCAAAAAGCGAAGAAGAAAAGGTAAGAAAAAGAGTCTCAGTTTCACTAAGGTAATAAAAGGTTATCAAATACTAGAAGTTGAAAAGATTTTAAAAAGCGAAGAAGAAAAGGTAAGAAAAAGAGTCTCAGTTTCACTAAGGTAATAAAAGGTTATCAAATACTAGAAGTTGAAAAGATTTCAAAAAGCGAAGAAGAAAAGGTAAGAAAAAGAGTCTCAGTTTCACTAAGATAATAAAAGGTTATCAAATACTAGAAGTTGAAAAGATTTTAAAAAGCGAAGAAGAAAAGGTAAGAAAAAGAGTCTCAGTTTCACTAAGGTAATTGTTAGTTATCAAATACTAGAAGTTGAAAAGATTTTAAAAAGCGAAGAAGAAAAGGTAAGAAAAAGAGTCTCAGTTTCACTAAGGTAATAAAAGGTTATCAAATACTAGAAGTTGAAAAGATTTCAAAAAGCGAAGAAGAAAAGGTAAGAAAAAGAGTCTCAGTTTCACTAAGGTAATAAAAGGTTATCAAATACTAGAAGTTGAAAAGATTTCAAAAAGCGAAGAAGAAAAGGTAAGAAAAAGAGTCTCAGTTTCACTAAGGTAATAAAAGGTTATCAAATACTAGAAGTTGAAAAGATTTCAAAAAGCGAAGAAGAAAAGGTAAGAAAAAGAGTCTCAGTTTCACTAAGGTAATTGTTAGTTATCAAATACTAGAAGTTGAAAAGATTTCAAAAAGCGAAGAAGAAAAGGTAAGAAAAAGAGTCTCAGTTTCACTAAGGTAATAAAAGGTTATCAAATACTAGAAGTTGAAAAGATTTCAAAAAGCGAAGAAGAAAAGGTAAGAAAAAGAGTCTCAGTTTCACTAAGATAATAAAAGGTTATCAAATACTAGAAGTTGAAAAGATTTTAAAAAGCGAAGAAGAAAAGGTAAGAAAAAGAGTCTCAGTTTCACTAAGGTAATTGTTAGTTATCAAATACTAGAAGTTGAAAAGATTTTAAAAAGCGAAGAAGAAAAGGTAAGAAAAAGAGTCTCAGTTTCACTAAGGTAATAAAAGGTTATCAAATACTAGAAGTTGAAAAGATTTCAAAAAGCGAAGAAGAAAAGGTAAGAAAAAGAGTCTCAGTTTCACTAAGGTAATAAAAGGTTATCAAATACTAGAAGTTGAAAAGATTTCAAAAAGCGAAGAAGAAAAGGTAAGAAAAAGAGTCTCAGTTTCACTAAGGTAATTGTTAGTTATCAAATACTAGAAGTTGAAAAGATTTCAAAAAGCGAAGAAGAAAAGGTAAGAAAAAGAGTCTCAGTTTCACTAAGGTAATTGTTAGTTATCAAATACCAGAAGTTGAAAAGATTTCAAAGAAAAGCGAAGAAGAAAAGGTAAGAAAAAGAGTCTCAGTTTCACTAAGGTAATAAAAGGTTATCAAATACTAGAAGTTGAAAAGATTTTAAAAAGCGAAGAAGAAAAGGTAAGAAAAAGAGTCTCAGTTTCACTAAGGTAATAAAAGGTTATCAAATACTAGAAGTTGAAAAGATTTTAAAAAGCGAAGAAGAAAAGGTAAGAAAAAGAGTCTCAGTTTCACTAAGGTAATAAAAGGTTATCAAATACTAGAAGTTGAAAAGATTTCAAAAAGCGAAGAAGAAAAGGTAAGAAAAAGAGTCTCAGTTTCACTAAGGTAATAAAAGGTTATCAAATACTAGAAGTTGAAAAGATTTTAAAAAGCGAAGAAGAAAAGGTAAGAAAAAGAGTCTCAGTTTCACTAAGGTAATAAAAGGTTATTAAATACTAGAAGTTGAAAAGATTTCAAAGAAAAGCGAAGAAGAAAAGGTAAGAAAAAGAGTCTCAGTTTCACTGAGTAATAAAAGGTTATCAAATACTAGAAGTTGAAAAGATTTCAAAAAGCGAAGAAGAAAAGGTAAGAAAAAGAGTCTCAGTTTCACTAAGGTAATAAAAGGTTATCAAATACTAGAAGTTGAAAAGATTTCAAAGAAAAGCGAAGAAGAAAAGGTAAGAAAAAGAGTCTCAGTTTCACTAAGGTAATAAAAGGTTATCAAATACTAGAAGTTGAAAAGATTTCAAAAAGCGAAGAAGAAAAGGTAAGAAAAAGAGTCTCAGTTTCACTAAGGTAATAAAAGGTTATCAAATACTAGAAGTTGAAAAGATTTTAAAAAGCGAAGAAGAAAAGGTAAGAAAAAGAGTCTCAGTTTCACTAAGGTAATAAAAGGTTATCAAATACTAGAAGTTGAAAAGATTTTAAAAAGCGAAGAAGAAAAGGTAAGAAAAAGAGTCTCAGTTTCACTAAGGTAATAAAAGGTTATCAAATACTAGAAGTTGAAAAGATTTCAAAAAGTGAAGAAGAAAAGGTAAGAAAAAGAGTCTCAGTTTCACTGAGTAATAAAAGGTTATCAAATACGTGAAGTTGAAAAGATTTTAAAAAGCGAATAAGAAATTGTAAGAAAAAGAGTCTCAGTTTCACTAAGGTAATAAAAGGTTATCAAATACTAGAAGTTGAAAAGATTTCAAAAAGTGAAGAAGAAAAGGTAAGAAAAAGAGTCTCAGTTTCACTAAGGTAATAAAAGGTTATCAAATACTAGAAGTTGAAAAGATTTCAAAAAGCGAAGAAGAAAAGGTAAGAAAAAGAGTCTCAGTTTCACTAAGGTAATTGTTAGTTATCAAATACTAGAAGTTGAAAAGATTTCAAAAAGCGAAGAAGAAAAGGTAAGAAAAAGAGTCTCAGTTTCACTAAGGTAATTGTTAGTTATCAAATACCAGAAGTTGAAAAGATTTCAAAGAAAAGCGAAGAAGAAATTGTAAGAAAAAGAGTCTCAGTTTCACTAAGGTAATAAAAGGTTATCAAATACTAGAAGTTGAAAAGATTTTAAAAAGCGAAGAAGAAAAGGTAAGAAAAAGAGTCTCAGTTTCACTAAGGTAATTGTTAGTTATCAAATACTAGAAGTTGAAAAGATTTCAAAAAGCGAAGAAGAAAAGGTAAGAAAAAGAGTCTCAGTTTCACTAAGGTAATAAAAGGTTATCAAATACTAGAAGTTGAAAAGATTTTAAAAAGCGAAGAAGAAAAGGTAAGAAAAAGAGTCTCAGTTTCACTAAGGTAATAAAAGGTTATCAAATACTAGAAGTTGAAAAGATTTTAAAAAGCGAAGAAGAAAAGGTAAGAAAAAGAGTCTCAGTTTCACTAAGGTAATAAAAGGTTATCAAATACTAGAAGTTGAAAAGATTTCAAAAAGCGAAGAAGAAAAGGTAAGAAAAAGAGTCTCAGTTTCACTAAGGTAATTGTTAGTTATCAAATACTAGAAGTTGAAAAGATTTTAAAAAGCGAATAAGAAATTGTAAGAAAAAGAGTCTCAGTTTCACTAAGGTAATAAAAGGTTATCAAATACTAGAAGTTGAAAAGATTTCAAAAAGCGAAGAAGAAAAGGTAAGAAAAAGAGTCTCAGTTTCACTAAGGTAATAAAAGGTTATCAAATACTAGAAGTTGAAAAGATTTCAAAGAAAAGCGAAGAAGAAAAGGTAAGAAAAAGAGTCTCAGTTTCACTAAGGTAATAAAAGGTTATCAAATACTAGAAGTTGAAAAGATTTTAAAAAGCGAAGAAGAAAAGGTAAGAAAAAGAGTCTCAGTTTCACTAAGGTAATAAAAGGTTATCAAATACTAGAAGTTGAAAAGATTTTAAAAAGCGAAGAAGAAAAGGTAAGAAAAAGAGTCTCAGTTTCACTAAGGTAATTGTTAGTTATCAAATACTAGAAGTTGAAAAGATTTCAAAAAGCGAATAAGAAATTGTAAGAAAAAGAGTCTCAGTTTCACTAAGGTAATTGTTAGTTATCAAATACTAGAAGTTGAAAAGATTTTAAAAAGCGAAGAAGAAAAGGTAAGAAAAAGAGTCTCAGTTTCACTAAGGTAATAAAAGGTTATCAAATACTAGAAGTTGAAAAGATTTCAAAAAGCGAAGAAGAAAAGGTAAGAAAAAGAGTCTCAGTTTCACTAAGGTAATAAAAGGTTATCAAATACTAGAAGTTGAAAAGATTTCAAAAAGCGAAGAAGAAAAGGTAAGAAAAAGAGTCTCAGTTTCACTAAGGTAATAAAAGGTTATCAAATACTAGAAGTTGAAAAGATTTTAAAAAGCGAAGAAGAAAAGGTAAGAAAAAGAGTCTCAGTTTCACTAAGGTAATAAAAGGTTATCAAATACTAGAAGTTGAAAAGATTTCAAAAAGCGAAGAAGAAAAGGTAAGAAAAAGAGTCTCAGTTTCACTAAGGTAATAAAAGGTTATCAAATACTAGAAGTTGAAAAGATTTTAAAAAGCGAAGAAGAAAAGGTAAGAAAAAGAGTCTCAGTTTCACTAAGGTAATAAAAGGTTATCAAATACTAGAAGTTGAAAAGATTTCAAAAAGCGAAGAAGAAAAGGTAAGAAAAAGAGTCTCAGTTTCACTAAGGTAATAAAAGGTTATCAAATACTAGAAGTTGAAAAGATTTCAAAAAGTGAAGAAGAAAAGGTAAGAAAAAGAGTCTCAGTTTCACTAAGGTAATAAAAGGTTATCAAATACTAGAAGTTGAAAAGATTTCAAAGAAAAGCGAAGAAGAAAAGGTAAGAAAAAGAGTCTCAGTTTCACTAAGGTAATAAAAGGTTATCAAATACTAGAAGTTGAAAAGATTTCAAAGAAAAGCGAAGAAGAAAAGGTAAGAAAAAGAGTCTCAGTTTCACTAAGGTAATAAAAGGTTATCAAATACTAGAAGTTGAAAAGATTTTAAAAAGCGAAGAAGAAAAGGTAAGAAAAAGAGTCTCAGTTTCACTAAGGTAATAAAAGGTTATCAAATACTAGAAGTTGAAAAGATTTTAAAAAGCGAATAAGAAATTGTAAGAAAAAGAGTCTCAGTTTCACTAAGGTAATAAAAGGTTATCAAATACTAGAAGTTGAAAAGATTTTAAAAAGCGAAGAAGAAAAGGTAAGAAAAAGAGTCTCAGTTTCACTAAGGTAATAAAAGGTTATCAAATACTAGAAGTTGAAAAGATTTCAAAAAGCGAAGAAGAAAAGGTAAGAAAAAGAGTCTCACTTTCACTAAGGTAATAAAAGGTTATCAAATACTAGAAGTTGAAAAGATTTTAAAAAGCGAAGAAGAAAAGGTAAGAAAAAGAGTCTCAGTTTCACTAAGGTAATAAAAGGTTATCAAATACTAGAAGTTGAAAAGATTTTAAAAAGCGAAGAAGAAAAGGTAAGAAAAAGAGTCTCAGTTTCACTAAGGTAATAAAAGGTTATCAAATACTAGAAGTTGAAAAGATTTCAAAAAGCGAAGAAGAAAAGGTAAGAAAAAGAGTCTCAGTTTCACTAAGGTAATAAAAGGTTATCAAATACTAGAAGTTGAAAAGATTTTAAAAAGCGAATAAGAAATTGTAAGAAAAAGAGTCTCAGTTTCACTAAGGTAATAAAAGGTTATCAAATACTAGAAGTTGAAAAGATTTCAAAAAGTGAAGAAGAAAAGGTAAGAAAAAGAGTCTCAGTTTCACTAAGGTAATAAAAGGTTATCAAATACTAGAAGTTGAAAAGATTTCAAAGAAAAGCGAAGAAGAAAAGGTAAGAAAAAGAGTCTCAGTTTCACTAAGGTAATAAAAGGTTATCAAATACTAGAAGTTGAAAAGATTTTAAAAAGCGAAGAAGAAAAGGTAAGAAAAAGAGTCTCAGTTTCACTAAGGTAATTGTTAGTTATCAAATACTAGAAGTTGAAAAGATTTCAAAAAGCGAAGAAGAAAAGGTAAGAAAAAGAGTCTCAGTTTCACTAAGGTAATTGTTAGTTATCAAATACCAGAAGTTGAAAAGATTTCAAAGAAAAGCGAAGAAGAAATTGTAAGAAAAAGAGTCTCAGTTTCACTAAGGTAATAAAAGGTTATCAAATACTAGAAGTTGAAAAGATTTCAAAGAAAAGCGAAGAAGAAAAGGTAAGAAAAAGAGTCTCAGTTTCACTAAGGTAATAAAAGGTTATCAAATACTAGAAGTTGAAAAGATTTCAAAAAGCGAAGAAGAAAAGGTAAGAAAAAGAGTCTCAGTTTCACTAAGGTAATTGTTAGTTATCAAATACTAGAAGTTGAAAAGATTTCAAAAAGCGAAGAAGAAAAGGTAAGAAAAAGAGTCTCAGTTTCACTAAGGTAATTGTTAGTTATCAAATACCAGAAGTTGAAAAGATTTCAAAGAAAAGCGAAGAAGAAATTGTAAGAAAAAGAGTCTCAGTTTCACTAAGGTAATAAAAGGTTATCAAATACTAGAAGTTGAAAAGATTTTATAAAGCGAATAAGAAATTGTAAGAAAAAGAGTCTCAGTTTCACTAAGGTAATTGTTAGTTATCAAATACTAGAAGTTGAAAAGATTTCAAAAAGCGAAGAAGAAAAGGTAAGAAAAAGAGTCTCAGTTTCACTAAGGTAATAAAAGGTTATCAAATACTAGAAGTTGAAAAGATTTCAAAAAGCGAAGAAGAAAAGGTAAGAAAAAGAGTCTCAGTTTCACTAAGGTAATAAAAGGTTATCAAATACTAGAAGTTGAAAAGATTTCAAAAAGCGAAGAAGAAAAGGTAAGAAAAAGAGTCTCAGTTTCACTAAGGTAATTGTTAGTTATCAAATACTAGAAGTTGAAAAGATTTTAAAAAGCGAAGAAGAAAAGGTAAGAAAAAGAGTCTCAGTTTCACTAAGGTAATTGTTAGTTATCAAATACTAGAAGTTGAAAAGATTTTAAAAAGCGAATAAGAAATTGTAAGAAAAAGAGTCTCAGTTTCACTAAGGTAATAAAAGGTTATCAAATACTAGAAGTTGAAAAGATTTCAAAGAAAAGCAAAGAAGAAAAGGTAAGAAAAAGAGTCTCAGTTTCACTAAGGTAATAAAAGGTTATCAAATACTAGAAGTTGAAAAGATTTCAAAAAGCGAAGAAGAAAAGGTAAGAAAAAGAGTCTCAGTTTCACTAAGGTAATAAAAGGTTATCAAATACTAGAAGTTGAAAAGATTTTAAAAAGCGAAGAAGAAAAGGTAAGAAAAAGAGTCTCAGTTTCACTAAGGTAATAAAAGGTTATCAAATACTAGAAGTTGAAAAGATTTTAAAAAGCGAAGAAGAAAAGGTAAGAAAAAGAGTCTCAGTTTCACTAAGGTAATAAAAGGTTATCAAATACTAGAAGTTGAAAAGATTTTAAAAAGCGAAGAAGAAAAGGTAAGAAAAAGAGTCTCAGTTTCACTAAGGTAATAAAAGGTTATCAAATACTAGAAGTTGAAAAGATTTCAAAAAGCGAAGAAGAAAAGGTAAGAAAAAGAGTCTCAGTTTCACTAAGGTAATAAAAGGTTATCAAATACTAGAAGTTGAAAAGATTTCAAAGAAAAGTGAAGAAGAAAAGGTAAGAAAAAGAGTCTCAGTTTCACTAAGGTAATAAAAGGTTATCAAATACTAGAAGTTGAAAAGATTTTAAAAAGCGAAGAAGAAAAGGTAAGAAAAAGAGTCTCAGTTTCACTAAGGTAATAAAAGGTTATCAAATACTAGAAGTTGAAAAGATTTCAAAGAAAAGCGAAGAAGAAAAGGTAAGAAAAAGAGTCTCAGTTTCACTGAGTAATAAAAGGTTATCTAATACCAGAAGTTGAAAAGATTTCAAAGAAAAGCGAAGAAGAAAAGGTAAGAAAAAGAGTCTCAGTTTCACTAAGGTAATAAAAGGTTATCAAATACTAGAAGTTGAAAAGATTTCAAAAAGCGAAGAAGAAAAGGTAAGAAAAAGAGTCTCAGTTTCACTAAGGTAATAAAAGGTTATCAAATACTAGAAGTTGAAAAGATTTCAAAGAAAAGCGAAGAAGAAAAGGTAAGAAAAAGAGTCTCAGTTTCACTAAGGTAATAAAAGGTTATCAAATACTAGAAGTTGAAAAGATTTCAAAGAAAAGTGAAGAAGAAAAGGTAAGAAAAAGAGTCTCAGTTTCACTAAGGTAATAAAAGGTTATCAAATACTAGAAGTTGAAAAGATTTCAAAAAGCGAAGAAGAAAAGGTAAGAAAAAGAGTCTCAGTTTCACTAAGGTAATAAAAGGTTATCAAATACTAGAAGTTGAAAAGATTTTAAAAAGCGAAGAAGAAAAGGTAAGAAAAAGAGTCTCAGTTTCACTAAGGTAATAAAAGGTTATCAAATACTAGAAGTTGAAAAGATTTTAAAAAGCGAAGAAGAAAAGGTAAGAAAAAGAGTCTCAGTTTCACTAAGGTAATAAAAGGTTATCAAATACTAGAAGTTGAAAAGATTTTAAAAAGTGAAGAAGAAAAGGTAAGAAAAAGAGTCTCAGTTTCACTAAGGTAATAAAAGGTTATCAAATACTAGAAGTTGAAAAGATTTTAAAAAGCGAAGAAGAAAAGGTAAGAAAAAGAGTCTCAGTTTCACTAAGGTAATAAAAGGTTATCAAATACTAGAAGTTGAAAAGATTTTAAAAAGCGAAGAAGAAAAGGTAAGAAAAAGAGTCTCAGTTTCACTAAGGTAATAAAAGGTTATCAAATACTAGAAGTTGAAAAGATTTTAAAAAGTGAAGAAGAAAAGGTAAGAAAAAGAGTCTCAGTTTCACTAAGGTAATAAAAGGTTATCAAATACTAGAAGTTGAAAAGATTTTAAAAAGCGAAGAAGAAAAGGTAAGAAAAAGAGTCTCAGTTTCACTAAGGTAATAAAAGGTTATCAAATACTAGAAGTTGAAAAGATTTCAAAAAGCGAAGAAGAAAAGGTAAGAAAAAGAGTCTCAGTTTCACTAAGGTAATAAAAGGTTATCAAATACTAGAAGTTGAAAAGATTTTAAAAAGCGAAGAAGAAAAGGTAAGAAAAAGAGTCTCAGTTTCACTAAGGTAATAAAAGGTTATCAAATACTAGAAGTTGAAAAGATTTCAAAAAGCGAAGAAGAAAAGGTAAGAAAAAGAGTCTCAGTTTCACTAAGGTAATAAAAGGTTTTCAAATACTAGAAGTTGAAACGATTTTAAAAAGCGAAGAAGAAAAGGTAAGAAAAAGAGTCTCAGTTTCACTAAGGTAATAAAAGGTTATCAAATACTAGAAGTTGAAAAGATTTTAAAAAGCGAAGAAGAAAAGGTAAGAAAAAGAGTCTCAGTTTCACTAAGGTAATAAAAGGTTATCAAATACTAGAAGTTGAAAAGATTTCAAAAAGCGAAGAAGAAAAGGTAAGAAAAAGAGTCTCAGTTTCACTAAGGTAATAAAAGGTTATCAAATACTAGAAGTTGAAAAGATTTCAAAAAGCGAAGAAGAAAAGGTAAGAAAAAGAGTCTCAGTTTCACTAAGGTAATTGTTAGTTATCAAATACTAGAAGTTGAAAAGATTTTAAAAAGCGAATAAGAAATTGTAAGAAAAAGAGTCTCAGTTTCACTAAGGTAATAAAAGGTTATCAAATACTAGAAGTTGAAAAGATTTCAAAAAGTGAAGAAGAAAAGGTAAGAAAAAGAGTCTCAGTTTCACTAAGGTAATAAAAGGTTATCAAATACTAGAAGTTGAAAAGATTTCAAAGAAAAGCGAAGAAGAAAAGGTAAGAAAAAGAGTCTCAGTTTCACTAAGGTAATAAAAGGTTATCAAATACTAGAAGTTGAAAAGATTTCAAAGAAAAGCGAAGAAGAAAAGGTAAGAAAAAGAGTCTCAGTTTCACTAAGGTAATAAAAGGTTATCAAATACTAGAAGTTGAAAAGATTTTAAAAAGCGAAGAAGAAAAGGTAAGAAAAAGAGTCTCAGTTTCACTAAGGTAATAAAAGGTTATCAAATACTAGAAGTTGAAAAGATTTTAAAAAGCGAATAAGAAATTGTAAGAAAAAGAGTCTCAGTTTCACTAAGGTAATAAAAGGTTATCAAATACTAGAAGTTGAAAAGATTTCAAAGAAAAGCGAAGAAGAAAAGGTAAGAAAAAGAGTCTCAGTTTCACTAAGGTAATAAAAGGTTATCAAATACTAGAAGTTGAAAAGATTTTAAAAAGCGAATAAGAAATTGTAAGAAAAAGAGTCTCAGTTTCACTAAGGTAATAAAAGGTTATCAAATACTAGAAGTTGAAAAGATTTTAAAAAGCGAATAAGAAATTGTAAGAAAAAGAGTCTCAGTTTCACTAAGGTAATAAAAGGTTATCAAATACTAGAAGTTGAAAAGATTTCAAAAAGCGAAGAAGAAAAGGTAAGAAAAAGAGTCTCAGTTTCACTAAGGTAATAAAAGGTTATCAAATACTAGAAGTTGAAAAGATTTCAAAGAAAAGCGAAGAAGAAAAGGTAAGAAAAAGAGTCTCAGTTTCACTAAGGTAATAAAAGGTTATCAAATACTAGAAGTTGAAAAGATTTCAAAAAGCGAAGAAGAAAAGGTAAGAAAAAGAGTCTCAGTTTCACTAAGGTAATTGTTAGTTATCAAATACTAGAAGTTGAAAAGATTTTAAAAAGCGAAGAAGAAAAGGTAAGAAAAAGAGTCTCAGTTTCACTAAGGTAATAAAAGGTTATCAAATACTAGAAGTTGAAAAGATTTCAAAAAGCGAAGAAGAAAAGGTAAGAAAAAGAGTCTCAGTTTCACTAAGGTAATAAAAGGTTATCAAATACTAGAAGTTGAAAAGATTTTAAAAAGCGAAGAAGAAAAGGTAAGAAAAAGAGTCTCAGTTTCACTAAGGTAATAAAAGGTTATCAAATACTAGAAGTTGAAAAGATTTCAAAAAGCGAAGAAGAAAAGGTAAGAAAAAGAGTCTCAGTTTCACTAAGGTAATAAAAGGTTATCAAATACTAGAAGTTGAAAAGATTTCAAAAAGCGAAGAAGAAAAGGTAAGAAAAAGAGTCTCAGTTTCACTAAGGTAATAAAAGGTTATCAAATACTAGAAGTTGAAAAGATTTCAAAAAGCGAAGAAGAAAAGGTAAGAAAAAGAGTCTCAGTTTCACTAAGGTAATAAAAGGTTATCAAATACTAGAAGTTGAAAAGATTTTAAAAAGCGAAGAAGAAAAGGTAAGAAAAAGAGTCTCAGTTTCACTAAGGTAATAAAAGGTTATCAAATACTAGAAGTTGAAAAGATTTTAAAAAGCGAAGAAGAAAAGGTAAGAAAAAGAGTCTCAGTTTCACTAAGGTAATAAAAGGTTATCAAATACTAGAAGTTGAAAAGATTTCAAAAAGCGAAGAAGAAAAGGTAAGAAAAAGAGTCTCAGTTTCACTAAGGTAATAAAAGGTTATCAAATACTAGAAGTTGAAAAGATTTCAAAGAAAAGCGAAGAAGAAAAGGTAAGAAAAAGAGTCTCAGTTTCACTAAGGTAATAAAAGGTTATCAAATACTAGAAGTTGAAAAGATTTTAAAAAGCGAAGAAGAAAAGGTAAGAAAAAGAGTCTCAGTTTCACTAAGGTAATAAAAGGTTATCAAATACTAGAAGTTGAAAAGATTTCAAAGAAAAGCGAAGAAGAAAAGGTAAGAAAAAGAGTCTCAGTTTCACTAAGGTAATAAAAGGTTATCAAATACTAGAAGTTGAAAAGATTTTAAAAAGCGAAGAAGAAAAGGTAAGAAAAAGAGTCTCAGTTTCACTAAGGTAATAAAAGGTTATCAAATACTAGAAGTTGAAAAGATTTCAAAAAGCGAAGAAGAAAAGGTAAGAAAAAGAGTCTCAGTTTCACTAAGGTAATAAAAGGTTATCAAATACTAGAAGTTGAAAAGATTTCAAAAAGCGAAGAAGAAAAGGTAAGAAAAAGAGTCTCAGTTTCACTAAGGTAATAAAAGGTTATCAAATACTAGAAGTTGAAAAGATTTCAAAAAGCGAAGAAGAAAAGGTAAGAAAAAGAGTCTCAGTTTCACTAAGGTAATAAAAGGTTATCAAATACTAGAAGTTGAAAAGATTTTAAAAAGCGAAGAAGAAAAGGTAAGAAAAAGAGTCTCAGTTTCACTAAGGTAATAAAAGGTTATCAAATACTAGAAGTTGAAAAGATTTCAAAGAAAAGCGAAGAAGAAAAGGTAAGAAAAAGAGTCTCAGTTTCACTAAGGTAATAAAAGGTTATCAAATACTAGAAGTTGAAAAGATTTCAAAAAGCGAAGAAGAAAAGGTAAGAAAAAGAGTCTCAGTTTCACTAAGGTAATAAAAGGTTATCAAATACTAGAAGTTGAAAAGATTTTAAAAAGCGAAGAAGAAAAGGTAAGAAAAAGAGTCTCAGTTTCACTAAGGTAATAAAAGGTTATCAAATACTAGAAGTTGAAAAGATTTTAAAAAGCGAAGAAGAAAAGGTAAGAAAAAGAGTCTCAGTTTCACTAAGGTAATAAAAGGTTATCAAATACTAGAAGTTGAAAAGATTTTAAAAAGCGAAGAAGAAAAGGTAAGAAAAAGAGTCTCAGTTTCACTAAGGTAATAAAAGGTTATCAAATACTAGAAGTTGAAAAGATTTCAAAAAGCGAAGAAGAAAAGGTAAGAAAAAGAGTCTCAGTTTCACTAAGGTAATAAAAGGTTATCAAATACTAGAAGTTGAAAAGATTTCAAAAAGCGAAGAAGAAAAGGTAAGAAAAAGAGTCTCAGTTTCACTAAGGTAATAAAAGGTTATCAAATACTAGAAGTTGAAAAGATTTCAAAAAGCGAAGAAGAAAAGGTAAGAAAAAGAGTCTCAGTTTCACTAAGGTAATAAAAGGTTATCAAATACTAGAAGTTGAAAAGATTTCAAAAAGCGAAGAAGAAAAGGTAAGAAAAAGAGTCTCAGTTTCACTAAGGTAATAAAAGGTTATCAAATACTAGAAGTTGAAAAGATTTTAAAAAGCGAAGAAGAAAAGGTAAGAAAAAGAGTCTCAGTTTCACTAAGGTAATAAAAGGTTATCAAATACTAGAAGTTGAAAAGATTTTAAAAAGCGAAGAAGAAAAGGTAAGAAAAAGAGTCTCAGTTTCACTAAGGTAATAAAAGGTTATCAAATACTAGAAGTTGAAAAGATTTCAAAGAAAAGCGAAGAAGAAAAGGTAAGAAAAAGAGTCTCAGTTTCACTAAGGTAATAAAAGGTTATCAAATACTAGAAGTTGAAAAGATTTTAAAAAGCGAAGAAGAAAAGGTAAGAAAAAGAGTCTCAGTTTCACTAAGGTAATAAAAGGTTATCAAATACTAGAAGTTGAAAAGATTTTAAAAAGCGAAGAAGAAAAGGTAAGAAAAAGAGTCTCAGTTTCACTAAGGTAATAAAAGGTTATCAAATACTAGAAGTTGAAAAGATTTTAAAAAGCGAAGAAGAAAAGGTAAGAAAAAGAGTCTCAGTTTCACTAAGGTAATAAAAGGTTATCAAATACTAGAAGTTGAAAAGATTTCAAAGAAAAGCGAAGAAGAAAAGGTAAGAAAAAGAGTCTCAGTTTCACTAAGGTAATAAAAGGTTATCAAATACTAGAAGTTGAAAAGATTTCAAAAAGCGAAGAAGAAAAGGTAAGAAAAAGAGTCTCAGTTTCACTAAGGTAATAAAAGGTTATCAAATACTAGAAGTTGAAAAGATTTCAAAAAGCGAAGAAGAAAAGGTAAGAAAAAGAGTCTCAGTTTCACTAAGGTAATAAAAGGTTATCAAATACTAGAAGTTGAAAAGATTTTAAAAAGCGAAGAAGAAAAGGTAAGAAAAAGAGTCTCAGTTTCACTAAGGTAATAAAAGGTTATCAAATACTAGAAGTTGAAAAGATTTCAAAAAGCGAAGAAGAAAAGGTAAGAAAAAGAGTCTCAGTTTCACTAAGGTAATAAAAGGTTATCAAATACTAGAAGTTGAAAAGATTTTAAAAAGCGAAGAAGAAAAGGTAAGAAAAAGAGTCTCAGTTTCACTAAGGTAATAAAAGGTTATCAAATACTAGAAGTTGAAAAGATTTCAAAAAGCGAAGAAGAAAAGGTAAGAAAAAGAGTCTCAGTTTCACTAAGGTAATAAAAGGTTATCAAATACTAGAAGTTGAAAAGATTTCAAAAAGCGAAGAAGAAAAGGTAAGAAAAAGAGTCTCAGTTTCACTAAGGTAATAAAAGGTTATCAAATACTAGAAGTTGAAAAGATTTCAAAGAAAAGCGAAGAAGAAAAGGTAAGAAAAAGAGTCTCAGTTTCACTAAGGTAATAAAAGGTTATCAAATACTAGAAGTTGAAAAGATTTTAAAAAGCGAAGAAGAAAAGGTAAGAAAAAGAGTCTCAGTTTCACTAAGGTAATAAAAGGTTATCAAATACTAGAAGTTGAAAAGATTTCAAAGAAAAGCGAAGAAGAAAAGGTAAGAAAAAGAGTCTCAGTTTCACTAAGGTAATAAAAGGTTATCAAATACTAGAAGTTGAAAAGATTTCAAAAAGCGAAGAAGAAAAGGTAAGAAAAAGAGTCTCAGTTTCACTAAGGTAATAAAAGGTTATCAAATACTAGAAGTTGAAAAGATTTTAAAAAGCGAAGAAGAAAAGGTAAGAAAAAGAGTCTCAGTTTCACTAAGGTAATAAAAGGTTATCAAATACTAGAAGTTGAAAAGATTTTAAAAAGCGAAGAAGAAAAGGTAAGAAAAAGAGTCTCAGTTTCACTAAGGTAATAAAAGGTTATCAAATACTAGAAGTTGAAAAGATTTCAAAAAGCGAAGAAGAAAAGGTAAGAAAAAGAGTCTCAGTTTCACTAAGGTAATAAAAGGTTATCAAATACTAGAAGTTGAAAAGATTTTAAAAAGCGAAGAAGAAAAGGTAAGAAAAAGAGTCTCAGTTTCACTAAGGTAATAAAAGGTTATCAAATACTAGAAGTTGAAAAGATTTTAAAAAGCGAAGAAGAAAAGGTAAGAAAAAGAGTCTCAGTTTCACTAAGGTAATAAAAGGTTATCAAATACTAGAAGTTGAAAAGATTTTAAAAAGCGAAGAAGAAAAGGTAAGAAAAAGAGTCTCAGTTTCACTAAGGTAATAAAAGGTTATCAAATACTAGAAGTTGAAAAGATTTCAAAGAAAAGCGAAGAAGAAAAGGTAAGAAAAAGAGTCTCAGTTTCACTAAGGTAATAAAAGGTTATCAAATACTAGAAGTTGAAAAGATTTCAAAAAGCGAAGAAGAAAAGGTAAGAAAAAGAGTCTCAGTTTCACTAAGGTAATAAAAGGTTATCAAATACTAGAAGTTGAAAAGATTTTAAAAAGCGAAGAAGAAAAGGTAAGAAAAAGAGTCTCAGTTTCACTAAGGTAATAAAAGGTTATCAAATACTAGAAGTTGAAAAGATTTCAAAAAGCGAAGAAGAAAAGGTAAGAAAAAGAGTCTCAGTTTCACTAAGGTAATAAAAGGTTATCAAATACTAGAAGTTGAAAAGATTTCAAAAAGCGAAGAAGAAAAGGTAAGAAAAAGAGTCTCAGTTTCACTAAGGTAATAAAAGGTTATCAAATACTAGAAGTTGAAAAGATTTCAAAAAGCGAAGAAGAAAAGGTAAGAAAAAGAGTCTCAGTTTCACTAAGGTAATTGTTAGTTATCAAATACTAGAAGTTGAAAAGATTTTAAAAAGCGAAGAAGAAAAGGTAAGAAAAAGAGTCTCAGTTTCACTAAGGTAATAAAAGGTTATCAAATACTAGAAGTTGAAAAGATTTTAAAAAGCGAAGAAGAAAAGGTAAGAAAAAGAGTCTCAGTTTCACTAAGGTAATAAAAGGTTATCAAATACTAGAAGTTGAAAAGATTTTAAAAAGCGAAGAAGAAAAGGTAAGAAAAAGAGTCTCAGTTTCACTAAGGTAATAAAAGGTTATCAAATACTAGAAGTTGAAAAGATTTTAAAAAGCGAAGAAGAAAAGGTAAGAAAAAGAGTCTCAGTTTCACTAAGGTAATAAAAGGTTATCAAATACTAGAAGTTGAAAAGATTTTAAAAAGCGAAGAAGAAAAGGTAAGAAAAAGAGTCTCAGTTTCACTAAGGTAATAAAAGGTTATCAAATACTAGAAGTTGAAAAGATTTCAAAAAGCGAAGAAGAAAAGGTAAGAAAAAGAGTCTCAGTTTCACTAAGGTAATAAAAGGTTATCAAATACTAGAAGTTGAAAAGATTTCAAAAAGCGAAGAAGAAAAGGTAAGAAAAAGAGTCTCAGTTTCACTAAGGTAATAAAAGGTTATCAAATACTAGAAGTTGAAAAGATTTCAAAAAGCGAAGAAGAAAAGGTAAGAAAAAGAGTCTCAGTTTCACTAAGGTAATAAAAGGTTATCAAATACTAGAAGTTGAAAAGATTTCAAAAAGCGAAGAAGAAAAGGTAAGAAAAAGAGTCTCAGTTTCACTAAGGTAATAAAAGGTTATCAAATACTAGAAGTTGAAAAGATTTCAAAAAGCGAAGAAGAAAAGGTAAGAAAAAGAGTCTCAGTTTCACTAAGGTAATAAAAGGTTATCAAATACTAGAAGTTGAAAAGATTTCAAAAAGCGAAGAAGAAAAGGTAAGAAAAAGAGTCTCAGTTTCACTAAGGTAATAAAAGGTTATCAAATACTAGAAGTTGAAAAGATTTTAAAAAGCGAAGAAGAAAAGGTAAGAAAAAGAGTCTCAGTTTCACTAAGGTAATAAAAGGTTATCAAATACTAGAAGTTGAAAAGATTTTAAAAAGCGAAGAAGAAAAGGTAAGAAAAAGAGTCTCAGTTTCACTAAGGTAATAAAAGGTTATCAAATACTAGAAGTTGAAAAGATTTCAAAAAGCGAAGAAGAAAAGGTAAGAAAAAG
>CAMPDV010006088.1:0-33360 GCA_946699065.1 Loxodes magnus | reverse complement strand
AGGATTTAAAATGACTTTTACAACAGTTATTTTTACAATTTCACCCTTCAAGCTATAGTTACTATAATATATATAAAATAAAGCTTTTAAATTTACTACTTTCTATTAGAGTTTATTCCCATTGTTTGATATCTCAAATTATAATTTTATAATTTTCTACACTTTTATTGTATTAGTATCTCTATAAATATACAAGAGATTTGCTTTATCTCCTATTTAATGGAATATGTTTTTGTAAGATTTTGATTTAAAGAAGATAAACTAGGATCCTTTTAGTGCCAAAAATCCCTTTTAATTTCTTGGTTCACAAAACTTCTTCTATTAGTAATTTAGATATTTATAACCAGTTTAGTGAATATATCTATTTGTTTTGTTACATGCTGATCAAATAATTATCTATTTATTTTAAACAATTAGAAGGTAAGATCTAGCTTCATATCTCTTGGAGAACTATTTTTTTACCTTTAGATGGTAAAAACTATAATACTGAAAATAAAGTTTTATAGCAAAATCTAAAGAAACACAAGGTAACAATTAATACTTGATGTATATGTGTTGTATTGAGGAACTTATATATCTTAAAAAGTAAATGAAAAATGTAACTCTTTTCAATAAATATTAGATTATATTAAATGGATTAAATCTAACTAAATATCATACAGTTCATATTTTCTATTCTTAGATCTCATATTTTAATAGGTAAACAATGGGTAAACAATCTAAAATGTGATACAGAAGAATTCCTGTACATTTTGCTAATAACACTTTTGCGAGAAGGGGATTTATTATTTGATTCCTCTTATAGAAAATAACTAAAACTATATAGTTCTATTATTTACTTTGAACCTTTTAAAAACTAATATCTTAAGTATATGTTTTAGGTATAAATATGAAGAATTCTTTAGTCTTATACTAATTAATATGATATATAAATATGTTTATGCACTCAATATAAGTTTCCTAAAATTAGGAATTTGTTGTTAGAGTAAGAAAAAAGTTCTAGTTTATTAATCCTGATCAAAGGGAATGTAATAGCTAAAATATAAAAAGATAATTGAAATAAAGAAAGCTAAAGCAGTGTATATCTATTACTAAATAATATGATACTAATTCAAAATAAATAAGGATATAAAAATTGTATAAACATTTAAAGATAGAAATTTATAATTGATTGATTATAATCAAGTTAAAATAGATTAAAATCATCATTATATAATAGTATCAACATTAAGGATTTTATTTATATAGCATTTACTTAGTTTTGATAATCTGATTCTGAATGATACGTATACTAAAATTTTAAGCTGTATTTGCTATTTAAGTATTCAAAGCAAAATAAATCAATATTTTTTTCCGAATATCTAAATATCTTTATCAAACACTTGAATATTAGACCTTAAATACTATATCTCTTTATTTCTAAATGTCTATTTTAATATGTATTAAGAAAATAAATTTAAGAAGGACTTTAAGTTTAGTATTGAAGAGAAATAAAATAAGAACAAATTTATAAATAGGCTTATTATCAATAAGTTAATCTTTAAAATGTTTATACACTTAAATATTATTACAATAACTGGATTAACTTTCTTTATCTGAAATTGAATCTAATATCAGCTTGCTTCCTCACTTGCTTAATTTATTGTAATTATGCTTGGCTCCATAATCTCGTTGCTTTACATAATTATTCAAGACCTCTGAAAGATTTCCTGCTCCATTCAATTATATAAATTACTATTTGCTTTTTAGTTCCTCTTACTAATAGAATCCATTAGCTTTATTTTCTGTCAAATAACTTTTACCTTACTCTCTTACTCTATTAAGAATCTAATTTTCAATATTTGAATGAACTATTAGATAGCGTCTCCAAATCTATTTCTGACTACATTATAAGCAATCATTTCCTTTTTCTTTATATAATAATTTTACCAAAAGCCTTTAGTGAAGTTAATACCTGATAAAACCATCATAAAAATTATTTTATGACTAGTTATTTTCAGAGTGAAAAATAACTAAAATTTTATTAATAATTATATTTATTAATTCTAATTATATATTTTCGCTATGCTTGTACCTTATAATGTAAATTATTATATTATAATTATTATTTTACTTTCCTTATTTTTAAAATTAATCATAGTAGCTTTAATTAAATCCTTTGTTGTTTCCTCTACTTTGCTTAATTTTTTTAATGTGCTAATAAGATTTTGCAATTATTGTATATGTATTAGGTTATATGAAAATCTAAATCAAATTTTCTTTAATAAAGATAGCTAGGTTTTTTTTGTTAAAGTATATTTTACTTTATTTTGTAAAAGAATTTGTATCCAAGCAATAGATATATCCAATTAGCATCCCAATCAATCAATATCTAGACATATAATAATATTTATGTAATATTTCCTTAGTAAATATAGTTAAAACAACTTTCCTAATTTGCTAATTGACTAAAATCATTAGTTCTATTATGATTTTTTGTAAAGATAGATTGAATCATGATAATATATCTTTTGCCTCATTCTCATACTCCTTTTTAATTCGAATCTTTCACTTTCTTTCCCGAATCATAACATTCTAAAATAATAATCCAAAAATAGCTCCTTAATAAATATCAACTATTATGGATAAAAGCTAAATTAAATGACTCTTTGCTTAGATTATTAAAGAGAAACGAGAAGAAGAAATAGTACTTATGAGTTAAGGTTATAATATATAAAAATTTGATTTAGTAATAAATCCCAAATAATTTGAATACTCGTTAACATATACCTGTTTAAATCATTTTATTTTACACCAACCTTTAGATTTTTAATTTTCTTAATTCTAAATTGTAGCTTTCAACAGCTCAATTAGTTTTATTTTGTCTCTTTAATTTAAAAATTTTATTCTTTTTACCTTTCAAGTTCTATTTTATGTTTCTTCTGTTTTTTAAACTTATTTTCAAAAAACTGATGTATTCTAATATTTTTATTTTGTCTTTCTTTAATAAAACTTTTTTCTACCTCATATATCTTTCAGTCAAAACTATCACTAGAATGCAGATATGAAATGAATGGTTTTTAATAAGGTTTATCTTATAATCCTTTTAAAATAAAATACCTTTAAATATACAAAGATAGATTATCCTTAAACAAGTAATTTAATAATTCTTATCTATACTTTCATTATAGGTGGAAGATAAATAAAATAAGTAATATTTAAAACTTAGTGACCATCATAAGCAAAAATTGCTTAACATGGTTTAGAAATAGCAAATAAAGATAAATGTAATAAAGTTAATATTATAGCTTAAATAATAAATGAAGATTGATAGAAACTAAAGTGCTAACACTATTAGACAAATATAATAAGTTTAGACTTAAAGTTAAATCTTTTATCTTATTTTAATATCTTTATTTAAAAATAAAATATTTTCTGTATAAATGGAATAATATTGGTAGAAAGGATATAAGAAGAAATAAATATTAAAGATAAAAAGCTAAATATTTTAAATAGTCATTCTAAAATTGGGAGAAAGATATACTTAATTTGTAAGAAAAAAAAAAAATTCTTAAAACTATTTGAATAAGATTGAGGAAGTAGAAATAAATCAATGAAATATATAATTTTTAGTCATCTAATCAATAATTGAATGTCGTGAGCAAGATTTTATTTATCTGATAATTCCTCAATCTTTAAAGAAGTCTATGGTTAGATCCAAGATCTTGAGTTAATGCATCAGGATATTATTTGGTTTTAGTAGAGGTTTGAAGTCTATGATAATGGATTATGTATTCTATACATATGATGATACCTGCTTGTAGAAATTGAACAGCAGAATATCCCCGTAATTTCTCTCGAAAGGCCATTTATTAAAAGCATCTCGGTAAGAGCTTAGCTGTTCTAAAGCTCTTAGTTAATAATTAATAATAAATTGATCATTTTAGTCAATTGGGATAATAAAAAACACTAAAAAACTATAAGTCCTAATTTAATAAAGGTCAATTAATAAGATTTGTTTGATATTAAAAAAAATTAGATATACTTAAACTTTTAAACCATATACTAATAAACTTATTTATTATATAATAATCTCTTTATAAAGAATTAAATTTAAATAAAATTACCTACATCAAAGTAAACTATATAAATAATGGAAAATATATAAATATGAATTTATAAAGTCTAATAATTAATTTAATTTATAGATAATCTCTGTACAAATTTTATAAATTAATTAATTAATGAGGTACCACCATTAATACGATCACCACGAGTAAAAAAAAAAAACAAAGCTTATTGTATTAATTTTCTAGTATTATTTCGAGTTTCACCTGATTTCTTTTTTCTTTTTTTTTCATTAAAAAAAATTTATTTTATTTTTTTGATTCTTTCTAAAGGCTAAATTTTAAAGGAATTAGAGAATATTTCGACACTTGACAAATATCGCAGTTGAATTAAATTTTTATAAATAAAAATAATAATCTAATCCTCATTCATGTCTTTAGGTGTTTTTCAATTCCTTTCCATTTTTCCGAAATTTAAAGACAGGAGAACGCTGAAATCTGGATTTATGTGCTCCTTATTCAGTTCTCGTAACGCTAATGTGAACTCTCGTTTAAGTATAGCATTATCATATAAAGGGAACGTCCTTACTTATTCTTGGAAGTATCTACTACGAGATTATTTTTAATGCAGCTACATTGCACCGGATTACATACTCAGTTGATTAGAGCACATTGTCTATTTTCAATTTTATATTATAACAAAGAAAATAATTTTATTTCATACTAAATTTAGTAATCTAAATTATTTTTTTATGTTTTGAAAAACTCTATAATAATTAGAGTATAATTTTGAAAATATAGAAATAAAATAAATCTATCTAATAAATAATTAATTTAAAAAATTAACATTAAAAAAAATTTGGACATAAGATCTAAAATATAATAATTATGGGCTTTAAAAGTTTTTAACATAATATATTTATTAATTTGATGTCGCCTTTATTCGACTTTTCACGTATCAGTTTGTAAAAATCTCATGAATCATTTGTAAAAATCATTGAAATCATCTATGTCTTCTCCAAATTTGCATTCTCAAATGATATGTTTATACTTTTAATCAATTCTTTCTTTACTATTGAT
Source organism: Loxodes magnus (assembly GCA_946699065.1). NCBI lineage: Eukaryota > Ciliophora > Karyorelictea > Loxodida > Loxodidae > Loxodes > Loxodes magnus. Next base: position 28,234 of record CAMPDV010006088.1, on the reverse strand, counting down.
AATTTAATCAAATCTTATTTGCTTCCATGCATTTGCTTGGTTTTTCTTTTTAAGCATCTAACATTTACTTGTAATAAGTTTTCATAAATCATTTTCTTCCTATAAAGATCGCCTTCAGATGTCCTATAAATCTTGATTATATTTTTCAGAATTTTTATTTTCTCTTTTATTAATTTTTTTATCTCAAACAGTTCTTTTTTTGTGTGCACTATCCTTCTAAAGAATAAGGTCATAATTGGTCTTCTTTCTATTACTTGATTAATTATCTATTTTTTATGTTTAATTAGTATTTAAGTTTGATTGTTCAATCTCCATTGAATTTTGTATAGCTTTAATCATAATTTATTGATGGTTTACTTAATTAAATTTCGAAAATCTATTTGTATTTTCTTATTTTTTAATTTCTTAATTAAATAATGCATATAAGCTTATAGGCTCAATTCTACATTCATAATTTTATAACTATTTTATAGTTAGATAATTTTAAGTTAAGGCTGTTTATTTACTGAATTAGAATCTGCACTTCATCATAGAATTTTAAGTTATCAGCCTATAACGAATAAATCTCAATCTACATTATCTTATTGTTAGTTATTAAATTGATTTTAGGTGAATTATTTCTTAATACAATTTTATTATATAAATTAAGCAGCTTTACCTTCTTAAATATATCGAAGGTAATAGAATTAAATAAAAGATAAATAAAAAATTAGCTTTATGCATAAACTTGGTTTGGATATTTCATTCTTCATAAGTCATTCTATATATAAGAAAGTTGCTATCATGAACTTACTCAAATAATTTCAAACAAATGCGATTAAAAAAAATGAAGCAAGAATAAAAAATCGAATATAAAGCTTCTTATATTTGTAGGATATTGCCATGTCTTAAATTATCGGTATAAAGACCTTTAATTCATTTTATCCTAAAGTAAATTTAAAATTTTAAGATTATTTCTCCTTAATATCCTCTAATAAATTAATTGACTTATTTTAATTATTAAATGCAAATAAAATAATTGAACTAGATTTACTTCTACTAAATGATATAGCTCCTTTTATTAAATTAAGAAAAGCATAGGCAAAGCAAGCTTAATTGTCCTAATCCATAAACCTTTAATATTACTATTTTAATTATACCTAAGCATTAAATAATTTATCATTATTTCTAAATAACTACTTTAGTAAATTTTTAAGCTTAAAAATTAATTAGGAATTTGTATGAAAAAATCTTTTTATCAAATTAAGCGATGTAAAATTTCTTATTTTGTGGAAATTGCATATAATACAAGAAAACAAAAATTCTATTTATAAAAAATACAAAATTATGTTTGGCGTTCTTAAGGTATTTTTAACCTGTTTCATACTAACCTCATCGATTGCTCTAGAGGTTAAATAAAAACGTATGAAGATCTTTACAGCTCTTCTCCATACCATGCATATTGTCCTTGAATTCTTCTTTCACCTAGATACTAGATCTCTTTTTTCTTGTAAATTTTCCCAAATTTATTACAATATTCTCTTTCTCTTGATTGTTTTAGTTGTTTTTGTCTCTTCATTTTGTTTTCCAAATATTTCTACTATTTTTAATAATCTTACTTGAAATTGATAAATTTCCAGCAACCTTTTCCACAGATACGTTGAGAATTACAGTAATAGCTTTTTTTCTTTTCCTGTTTGGTAAAATTATGAGCTTTTTACATCATCTTTATCATTGGATCATTCCTTTTTTCTTTTAATTCGATTTAACGCTGTAATTTATTCTGGTTTTCTTCTATTTTTTCTAACTTGCTAATAAATTCTTTCTGCTTCTATTGCTAGTCTTAAATTAACTGTTTTAGTCTTATGAAACATTTCGAAATGCGTTAAGGTATCTTTCTTAGGTTATGAGTCTTGATTCTATTTCCTCTATAAACTCAAGTTTTTCCACTTACTTTTTTATTGCCTTTCTTCAACTTTTTTACCTCCAAACGCCATTTTAATTCCTAATCATAGCTTATTTACTACTATGTAGTACGATTCTAGACTTCCGAGCACATTATATTTTTATCCTATTTTCTAGACTTTTCTTCAGAGATTGAGAGACACATCCTAATTGGTGACTTTTTAGTTCTCTTTTCTTGATCTTAGCCTTTCTAGGATGTCGTTAACTCCTGTTTTTTTGGAAACTGTGAAGAATCCTGGCTTGAATCCTGAATTCTTGTTTATAAAATTTTTTAATATCATATTTAGTTTTTATTATCTACAAAAATTAGCATTAGGATATTATACTTTTATAATAATAATAAAAATAAAATTAAGCTTGGAAACTTGGAGGAATTTCACACTCTTCCTGCCAATCGCCGGATTTCTTCGGGATTATATAAAAATGTTTAAAATTTGATCTCCTCTCTCTCACTTGGTCATATTGTCTTCGGTTTCATCTTCCATTCTGTTCTGATTTCTTTCTGTAGATCTTGCAAAGTTCATTCATATAAAGTTTTTCTCTATCTCATCCTCTATTACAACTGATGTTTTTCCATTATTGCGCTTGTATTTTTTCTTTGCTTTATTCAGTATAAATTCTTGAAACTTAGGAATTTCTTGAATCTTCTTCATAAATGTTCTTCCATAATTACAATAATAACATCTTTTCTGAATTCTTTTAGGTTTTCTTGTTTCTTCCTTCTCAATCACCAATGAATCAATCTTTGCTCATATTCTCTATTGTCGTTTCTCTTCTATTTTTTCAAGTCTAATGTCCAATTCTGTCTGTTTCTGAAGCTAATTTTGGGATTAGCTACTCTGATCTTGTGATATGTTCAAAAAGCGCTTAGTTCTCTTTCCTAGGACATGAGTCCTTGATTTTATTCCTTCTGCTAGGTTAAAATGTTGCATTAGCTCTTATTGTCCTTCTTTAGCTTCTTGATATCTTCCTGGAGATTTAGTAACACTTTGATGAGCTATTCCATGGTTATCTGGCCCAGAAGAATAAAATTCTGATACCTCCTGGTAGCAAAGCAGACGAAGTCTTGCTTTCTGGGTTTCTCCCTGAGATGTTGGGGTGATTGCATGGGTGATTTTCTTGATTACTTCTGTTCTTCTTGGACCTATGTTCCGGATTATTAAGAAAAAGGTTAGAGTTAAGTAAAGAAGACTAGCTGAGAGTGGCTTCTGGTTTCCTCTCCTTCTTGGAGGTGGTGTAGAAACCTTTTTTGAAGCCTCTCCATTTTTTAATTTTTATTATACTTTTATATAAAACTGAAAATATTATATAACAAAGTAAACTCTTAACTTATGAAACTTATGAACTTCAATTAGACTCTTTTTGTTAATATTATTAAAAGAGCTGCATACCAACGAGGAGCTACGAGCTATATAATCAAATTTATTTATTATACTAATATTTTAAATAGGGAGATGCAATACTCCAACTGAAATTTACTTAAATTCTACTAAAGGTAGTAATTCATGGGCGAAGAATCGAACAAGAATCTCGGTAGGAGCCAAGAAAGGATAAGACGGAAGAGGGCATTAAGTAATGTTATTGAAGAAAGATATCAGAAAATAAGGTCTCTTAGGGAGCATTCCGATCACAGCCCTAATGAAGAAAAGACTCACTAGGGATGTTAGAACTTGGAAAACTTCAGCAAAGAATTCTTTTAATCTTAAAAAACTTTATTTATGAATTGCACGCCATTGAGGTGCTTCACACTCTATAATCTTTATTATTTATTTATTTTATTTATTTATTTATTTGAAATTATTAAACATCAGTACATCACTACTACTTAATAATAAGTCTGATAATTTGAGATTTCATCATTGCTAAGGTCTTGCTTTCTTTCTCTCTTTGGTTCAATTATTATTAAATTCTTGTAATCTTAGATTAATTTCCTTTTGTAAATATCTCCATTCTCGTCGCAGTAAAGCTGTTCTCTCCTACTTTTGCTCTTAGATTCAGTTTATTTTTGAAATTCTAGAATTTCCGTCAGTTATTATGCAAGTGTTTATTTGCTTTTACAAATGTTGCGTTATTTTATAATTCTTCATTCATGTTTTATAACCTTGTGTGATCCTTGTGCTTTGATGTCCAAGTTGTAATCTATTATGTTATGCTACTATTAGATACTCCTCTAACTCTATAGAAGTGCTTTCAAGTTACTGGTTTTATTCTTTATATTTTTAGCATTTAATAATTTATATTATATATTAAGGAGTTTTCTGGCTGAAATATTCACACTGATACGTCAATAAGTCATCAAGCTACCTTTTCTGATTAGCCATTCTGAGGTATCTTAAAGTCCTTGCTAGATCTATTCTATCTGCTTCGTGTTCTCTTTACAGAGCATCTTAACCTCTTTCTAGAGATTTAATATTACTTTGATGAGATGTTCTATGCTCATTTAATCAAAATAATTGAATTCTGAAACCTCCTAGTGTAAGGCGGATTTCGTTTATTTCTTTTGTTTCTCTTTTGAAGTATGTGTCAATACGACGTAAATCATTTATTGCATCTTTTTCTACTCCATGTATTTCTAGTATATTCTGATTCCTATTTTCTTGGAGCGAAAAAAAGTCCCCTTCTGAAATTCTAACTTTTATTAACACTCTATTAGATAATATGAATGAAAGTGAATAGATAGAAAGAAAATAGAATTTATCTAATTAAAAGAGTAAAAATTTTCTGAAAAAGCTTAAATTTGATCTTTTAGAAATATTTTAGTTTAATTAATAGAAAAAATTAGTTTAAATATGCTAATTAATATTTGAACTATTAGCATTTAAGCTTTATTTTATAACTAGAAGATTAAGTTTAAAATGCTTCAATTATGATTATTTATTTTAAATAATTTCATAAATTCAATAACGAAGCATACTGAAATAATCTATTTACACTATTAGTATTATATTCCTAAACTAGCTACATTATAGCTTGTTTTCTTAAATTAAGAGGAAGAAATCCTCAGTAAAAATATAATTGAATTAGTGTATTTTAGAATTGATAATTTTAAGTTTTGTTTAAAGGGAAAAACTTAGACAATTATTTAATTTTCTAGAATATAAAGTAAGTATTAAAGTGTATAATATAATTTCTATAAATATTAGATGTATATTACAGTTTATAAGGGCTTCTTATATTATTTTATCTCTTTTTAATTAAATATTTTAAACTAAATCACTAGCATTTCTTAGATAATTATTAAGAGTTCATCAAATTTGATGCCTTTAAAATAGGTAAGTTAATCCTAAAAAATTAAATTGTTGACTCTTCTAACTAAAATAACGGTTTAAGCAATATTTCAAGAGAATATACTTCATATCTTTGAATATTTCTAGTGAGTTTGATCTACTAAAACTGATATTTTTACTAGAATTATACTAATAAAATTATATATATTTAAATCCACATAAATCTACAACTTAAAAATAAATTAAGATAGAAAGCTAATGAAATTTATAAACATAGCTGTATTGAAACTTTCTCATAAAGCAAATATTAATATGCTTTGTCTAATTAAGGAAAATAATTTAAATTATAATTGTAAAAAATAGTTAAAGTTAGTTAAATGGCTTTAATAAGGTATAGCAACTTTATACTCCTACTTAAATTTTAGCTACTTATGATTTAGAAGATATATAATATCAGTCCATTTATCACAAGCACTTTAGACTTACTTAACATTTTGGTGCTCCTATTTAGATAGTAAAATTAGTAATGATAAATATAACTATACTAGTTCCTATATTCTTTTTGATTATTTGATTCTATATGTTTAATAATTAAAAAGTTTGATAGGTTAAAATATCTAAGAATATGAACTATTATATATAAGAGAACTAAAGTTTATCTTACTTATAAAATATATTAAAGATTCTGTATTAGATATATCAACTTTTATATAGGAATATCTTTGTTAGCTTGATAAGAGCTTTTAATACTTTTAAAAGGCATTTTATTTTTGTAGCATTCCGTCATTAACTTGAAAGTAAAAGTTCAAACAGTTACAGATTAAACTGTGGTTTGCTATATGAGCTTTTTCTAGATTCTGGTTCTAAAACAGTTGACTCTTAATTTGCTGTATCTATTTAATTTATATAAATTTATGATATATAAAGTATGCTTTTAGTATACTTTTGGTTAGATTTGATAAAGTAGAAGAAAAGCTTAAATTGACTTAAGAATAAGCAATTTAGAATTAATGTAAATAAAATTAATTTAATAATGATCATTCAAATAATGATGCTTTAAACTTAAGAATTGTTAGCCCTTTTAATTAAGAAATATCTAAATTTAAGATTAGAGGATATTTTATCATCACTAAATATCTAAGACTTTTTCCTTTTTCATCATATACTATTTCAATGTCTTCCTATAGATCAAGAAGATTTATTATGATTTAATTGACTGATGGCTTGTATAGCGAAAAGCAGTTTATTATACTTAAAGCATCAAATTATATTTATATATAGTTTCCAAATATGATTGCATATTACTAAAAATCCTTATTAGCTATATACTTACTTCTAAGCTAGTTTATCTCACAAAAAAGTGACTTTTTATGGTTATAAATAAAGACTTAGTGAGGATATATATCAGTAGGTATTAGATAAGCATAGGTATGAGATACCTAAAGGAATTAATAAACTTATTAAGTTTATTTAATTTAGTATTTCTAAATTAAAAATGTAGACTTAAAAGCTGCTCTAGTTATTTATAACTACGAGTTTCATTTCTCTAGTTATTTATCTCTACGTTATCATCTCTTAGAGTTAGATCACTATATTCATTCTTTAGAAAAATCAACTAAATTACTCAAACTTTGGGGCTAATCTTGAGAAATAATAAACAACCTTTAGTTCCACTAAATAACATAAAAATCTAAGCTAAGAGAGTAAACAAAAGTTAAGAAAGCAATTATTAAGCAGAGCCTAGGTAACTAAGAATAGATTCTAAATAGAAACATTTAGTGGTATAACACCACATAATGGAAACAATCCTAAAATATAACTTAAATTACTTAGTAGAAACTTGTGTACTAAGAGGAAAAATTAATTGAAAAAAGAATTTCCTAATCAAAAAATATTATTTAGGAAATAAAGAGCTTAAATACCACGAATGCTGCTTAGACCAAGAATTTAACTTAATAATTTAAAATTTAAAATCAGAATATCTAGAATTAAATTAAAGCTTATACTCAGAAAATTTAGTAGCCCAATATTTAATAAAAATTAAGATAGAAAACAGCTAATTATAATAAATTTTTAATTACCTTAAAAAATGATTAATAATTTATTATCCATGGACCATTTCGCTCCTTTGACTTTCCCGAACTACATATTTCTTTATGGGTTAAATTTAATTTTAGTTAACTGCAACTTTAAACGAAATCAAACGCTTTTAATAGTAAAAACTAAGAAGATTCTACTTAAATATAGCCATAATAAAATTTTGCTATTCTAGGAAATAAAATGTAAGGTTGTGATGCTGTTAGTTATACCTGGGGTTATTTCTTATATCTTGTGTATACTTCTAATAAAAAATGAACTATTGCACTTGAAAACTGGATCTGATAGAGGTTGTAATTATTATGATACTTAAGTAGAAATAAAGTAAAATGAATGATATAATATTCAATTAGTATTAACAGCTCTAGGTACGTCTTACTTTGATGCATAAGAAAATGCTTAGAAACCGAAAGCTTAAATAAAAATAAATGATAAATTGATTAATATAGAAGATTAGGATTATTATAGACTAATGTAAGCAGCTATAAGATTCAGAATAGGAGCTTAGGTAGTAAAGAAATATCATCCAGAAGTAGGAAACAATGAAATAGTAGGAAATCTTAATCCTTTAGAGTTTAAGAATTTCTTTTTCTCTACTTAATACAAACTATTAAACTAATTTAACTAAGATACAGCTTAACTTAATTCAATATTGGAATTTCATTAAAAAGTTTTTATTAAGGGATAATATTACTCTTTCTTACCTAGTAATAAATTGTAAAACTTTTACCTTTCAAGGGCATATAAAATAGGATTACATCATTACGGATAAGTTGTTGAGTCTAACTTTCTTTAAATGGTTTTGGGATGGAAGAGTATGCTTATCTTATACTTTTAACTAATGATATCCTGGTATTTATGAATAAGTTAAAAAAGAATATGATGCTTATATAAAAAGATTTAATCTTAGTATAGAAACACTTTATCCTATAGTAACCCCTGCTTATAAAAGACATAACATTTTAAGAGAAACTTTATAGCATATGGAGAGAGCAGATGGAATAAACTAGACTATAATAATAATATCTTAAGATGGAAACTCATCAGAGGTTTCAGCAGTAATAAATGAGTTTAAAAATAGAGGTATTTTAAATATTATTCATGTAAGGCATCCTAAAACAGAAACTCCTTAAGATTTTAAGAACTGGAATAGGGATGGAGAGTTTCAATGTGCATCAAATGCTTTTTTTTCTTTTCAATCTTACATTTGAGTATCTAAAAGCTAAGACAGTTTTATGATGTGAAGATGATGTTTATTTATCAGTCGATTTTTTTGAATTTAGTAAGTGAATAATAGAGAAATTATCCATAACGATAAGTATGGAAAGAGAATAGGTATAGTAACATTAACAAATTACGCTTAAAATGTAACGAACATATAATCTCTATATTAAGTATGATTTGATAGACCAACTTGGCATTGAAATTTAATTTTTCCAAATTATATTTGAAAGGAACTAAAAGAAGTATTCGTAGGCTGTGATTGAATACTCAGAGCGTTCTGACATTTCAATATAAATTTAAGGAAAACTTTTGTGAATCCTGTTATTCCAAGAGGAAAACATATAACTTGAAGCCATAATGACAGCGTTCATTCCAAAATTTTTACATCTGAAAGAATGAAAAAATATTGAAAAACTAAATTGGTACTTAAAACTAGTAGATTTTCCAGTGAATTACAAAGATATACCTCCTCAAGTTATACTTTGGCTTAATAGTTCCATTTAAAAACCAACATGGACTTTTTTCTTGGGATTTTCTGATGAAAATTTATAAAGGAAATATTTGATATTTTTAAACTAATTTAAAAACTAATTTATTATAATTAACTCTCTTCTTTAATGATTATAATTAGCTCCTTTAATGTAATATCTTTTTAATATAGCACTATAAATTTCCTATCTTATATAAATTAATTAGAATCTGACTTTCTCTGTTTTATCTTCATTTTTTTGCTAAAGTTGAGACATATTTAAGTCAGACAGATCGTAATATTTGTATTCCATACCTACTTTTATTGATTTTTACGTTTTTTTGCTTTAAAGCTTTAAAAAATTTGAAATATATAATTTTTACAGTTTGAAATGCTCCTTATTAATACTTATACTTTTATTTATGAAATTATAGTAATAGATTACTTGTAATATGAAGGTATCAAATATATTTCCCACTAAGCAAATTAATATGACTATCTAAATCAAGAGCTATATATTACTTTATTATATTGAGTTTTCATTATTAATATCACATCCTAGAAGCTTTTAATTAATCCAATGTCATCATTCCTAATTAAGTAGTGTATATTTAGTCTTTACTATATCTCGTTAGAAAGTGTAATTAAAGTTTGATTATATATGTAAGAACTTTAATTATATAGATTTGATTTAAATAATTTATTTCATAACTAAAATAGGAAAAGCAAGATAAGGAGTTAGTAGTTCTTACTGCTATAATTAATGCTACATTTAGCAGCTTATTTTAAAAGCTATTTATTTTTATTTTAACTACATATTTACCTTTCTTTAAAATAACAAATAGGTTTCCAATTTTTTGATGGAATAGTTAGATAATTAAAATATGAGATATGATAAAGTATTAAAACCTATTTAGATTGATATTTTATCTTACTATGTTCTTAAAGCTTATCTGTTTTGTTCGTGGAGTTATTAAACATCAAGTTAAATCTCATAAATAGTTAAATTTCTCTTAAAGTTTTTGCAACTAGATACTTTATTTTTACAAGCTTAGTTTTTAATTTTCTTCTAATAATTAATCTCCTCACTAGACCAATAAGATTCAAAAATAATTATCTTAATGCTAAAAGCATGTAATTTCCCCCAATTTCATTTTAATTATTATATAAAATTTATTTTCTAAAATAGTATGAAAACTAATTAATACTCTAAAGCTTTCTTTAAATATCTTAAATAACTCTTACATAAATAAATAGAATAAGGATAAAATATTCAATTAGTATAACTTGCTTTTATTCTTACTCTGAGAATATGGTAAAAACTTTTCTGAAGCTGTTTACTATTTTATTATTTTTATTGTAGGAAATATAATAACCTTTAGTTTAACAGAGGTCTAAATAGTGCTGTTATTTTTAATTTAAGTAATTAATTATTTTTTTATTTTTCAATGTATTATATAATTTAGTAAAAAGATTTAAAATTATTGCTTACTGAAATATATTATGATATTAATATCTATTTACAGACATATTTTATTATTTTCTATCTTATATTCTATCAAAATTAGAATTAAGATTGTCCTGCTCCTTTTTCATTTTTATATGTTAACTCATTATGTGTTTGACCTATATTTATTATAAAATTACTCTCTTCTAGATTGCTTTAATAAATATAATAGTCAAAAGGGGTTTAATATCCTAAATATTATTATGGTTTAGAATAGTTTTAATAAGCTATAATATGCTAATTATATCTTTATATTGTGGCTTTTATAATTGTATTTCTATTAAGCTTAGTCTATACCTTCCTTTTATTACTTGCAATCAAGATTTATTATCTTATTCTTTATAATTTCGAAATTTTAAATTTGAGGCTCAATTGAAATACTCATTAGATATATTTAGAACATTTGCTTATCTAGTTAAATAGAAAGTGATTGCTGATCATTATATTTATACCTATATGTAACCCTTTAAATTCCTATTTCTAAAATAAATTATGAAGTTGTATAAAAATAAAATAAGCAAAGTTAAGCATTCTGATTTATGAAAATTAGTTCTTAAAGTTGTATTTATATATTAGTGGTTTCTAAATATACTTTATATCTTAAACAAAGCATTAAATTAATCTTGCTTATACTATTTGAGCGAGTATTAAATATAAATGTAATACTTAATAATATATATTTATATAACCCTAGATACCTAATTATTTCATAATAGCAATCATTTAAGTTAAGAACATAAAGATATAGAGAATGATGGTTTATAAAAGTAGATATTAAATTATTAATAAATATATTCTAACTAAAAAGGCTAGGGTTATCTTTAATTAGAAGAAATCTTTCCTAAAATCAAAGTCAATAAAAGTTTTTATATTAATTGCTCAACTGTATATGTCTATATCTGAATCAATTTAAAACTGAGATAATTTTTCTTTCTCTTCAGTACGCTCATAGAATTTTTCTTCATCTTCTTGTAATTTTTCTCTAGCTTCTCTAAATAAATTCAAGGTCATCGCTGTCCTTTTGAATATATTTATTTTATTACTATTAATTACCAAGATCCTACTCGAGTAATGTCGTATTTGAATCAACTATTATCGGCTTCTTTCTGTAAATACCTCAAAATCAGTTACAATATAGACCCCTCGATGCAAAAATAATTTTCGGCGCCACTCAAATATTCTTTTTCATTTTAGATTTTACTTCCATAAATGTCCAGTCTTTTGAAATAAATAGCAACATTTTATTAAGAGCTTAAACTAAAGTTTTTATTATATTAGAAGCTTTTATTCAATCCCCATCTTATCTGCTTGAAGATAATTTATTTTTGCTGGTAATTGAACTTCTTCTTTAATTTTCTATAGATTTTCTATTTGAGTAAATTTGGAAGTCAAGCTTCAATTTAAAACTAAACTTAACTTGCCAAGCCTTAATCTTACTTTTTTTTATTTTACAAAAGAAACTGAAGATCTAGTTTTCAGTATTCAGGATATATATTTTTGTATTTATTTTCTTAATTGAACAATAAAGCTAAATAACTTCTTGCTCAAGAGACTCCACAAATTTTTCAGTTTGTTAGGAAATTAAGTATTTTCCAAGTCTTAACAGGATTAGATTTATCTTTTATTAACTCTTGGTTCTTTTTATTTAACCGAGACTTAAGATTGATCTATAAGATTAGAATTTAAAGTTTATATTCCTGGATTTTTAGCATTTTTTAATGTTTATATAAATATATTAAATATTCCTCTTAAAAAAGATATATGGATTAAACTAAAATTTAGTTTAGAAGGATTACCATTTTGTAATAGATAGCTAAAATTATTTGAGATAGCTAAGTAAAAATATTTAAAGAAGAAAGAGCTTATGTTTAATAGCAGAAACTAAACTTTTTGTGGGAATAATTAGAAAATGAGAAAATTCTATCAGATTACATCCTTATAAAAGAATGTACTATTAGTGTATTTTTAAGATTTAAAAGTTTGGATACATTTTTTAAAGCTTTCTTTAGATTGCTTATTAATACCCTCAGATTAAATAAATTATCTATGTAAATATAAGAAAATAGATAAGAATTAAGTTTATTGAGCTTATTAGAAAATATAATACTATTTTTCTTCTAATCCTTTAATTAAAAAAACGATAGAAGGCTTCAGAAAGGGCTTCGATATCACCTCCTAAGAGAGGAGAGGAAGCATGAAGCGTTAATTCTTATATCCATGTCGTACTGAAAAAAATCTTCTTAATAAACTTAAAACTAACTTCCCATAGACCAGAAAAAAATGACAGAAAAAACCCTTACCCAAGTCGAGATTTAAACATCAGAGGAGAAATCTAGGAAATAGGCTAAGAACATAATGCACCAAGAAGTCGTGGAGTTAATCACTGAAAAATGATTAGCTATTAGCAGCTAGTTAAAGTTGTGATAAACCTAAGAAAGAGGTGAAAAGGCTAAAGAAGGACAATACAAAGTTAGAAGGGATTTTATACAAGCAAGAAGAACTCGATTCAAGACTCATGTCCCAGGAAAGAGATTTAAATGCTTTCTGAAGCATTCCATAAGATCAAATCAACCAATCTTAAAGTTAGTAATAGAAACAGACAGAAATCAGAAATAGAATAGAGAAAATAGAAGAAAGTTAGTAAAAATTACAACTTTAGATGGAGATAAGGGACATAAAAGTGGCCCAATGTTGATTGAAGAAGAAATTATCAAAAAGCCTTAAAGAAAATAGAGATAAATAAAGATTAGGAAAAAATGTTTCTGTTGTGGAAGTTTATGGTATTTATATCAGAAATGTTAGAAATTCTAGCAGAAAATAATTAACTATTGGATTCAAGAAAAACGAAGAAAGAATCAAGATTAAACCGAATGTATTGCCGTCCGAGTGAATAAATTTATAAATCAAGAAAGCTGAGATAAGACAAGAACATGAAAGGAGAAGAAATAAAACCTGGGAAAACCCGAGTTCCCAATCTTGCTAAATCTGGAGGTTCCAAAAATTTTTATTTAACAGCAGGAAGCATGAACTACTGTCTTCCGGACAGGGTTAAAATATCTGTTAATGGAAAACTTAAATTTATATATTATTATTATTATCCTTTAATAAACTAGATCTAAAATATAAAAGCTTGCTCTATATTTAATATATATTATTAATTTATAAACTTAATTATTAAAAAACGGCAAGAGCAAGATTTTCGGAATATTTTTATTCGTCCAATCCTTTGCGGAGTCTCTTGTTGGATACATGGTCTTTAAGAAAACGTATCTGGAGATTAAGCGATTTTTGGCAAGGGCTTGAAACTGATGATCTTGTAAAAAATATACAGTGGTCTCTGTTTGCAGAAACTGATCAGCAGTATCCCCGTTATATCCATCATGAGACCGTTCAGAGATTGTAGCGCGGCGAGAGCTAGGCTATCTTCAAACTTTAAAAAATTAATTAATTTAAAAAACTTAAGATGGTTAGTCTCATAAAAATTTGCAGCTTTAACCATACAATTTGATTTATTAAATTATCTGGAACATATAAAAATAAATATAAGCCTTTCATCTTAATTTAAGAATCTTAAATTAAATAAATAAAATTAAATCCAAAAATTAAAATAAAAATAATGTATAATAATATATAATTAAATCCAAAAAAATATTATGCAATTGAAATTACTATATCAAATAATTTATCTAGATATCTTTTTAAAAATTATATTATATAAAACAAAAAATAAAATTTAGACAAGTATAAATTAAAACTAAATGTTTTAAATGTATAATTCTTTAAAACATGGAAAAAAACGAAAATATCTCAATTTTTCAATAGACTAGACTTGAATTCTTAAACTAAGAAGAAAATTAAATAATTTGATTTCTTAAGAGCCCAGGATTTTGAACTTCCAGAAACTATTAAGTACATCACATAAGGTCATCTCGAGAAACTATGTTTAAAGATTGATTTCCTCCATTTAATGTGTAGGCAATACCAAGTCATCGATCCTACATTCCAACTCATATATTGTAAAAAGTTAGATTTTAATTATCTTTATCATAGCTACATCTCATCACAATAATTAAATATGCACGTCACCTCACGAAAAAATCCAAAGAAGGTAATTACTCAAAATAATAGATATGATTTTAGCTCCTTTTATTACTCTCCTTCATTGCCATATTTAATTATTTCCAAATTAAGATGTTTTTATATCTAGCTTTGCAAAAATTTGAACTTATCTACTTTATAATAATAAGATACTATTGCTTTTCTTTATATATTATTAATAAGTGTAAAATAATTAAATAATTAAATGTCTAATAATTAATAAAGGAAACCATAACAACAGTTAGTTTAATTTACATATGAATTGCTTTTTAAATCATAGATTATTAATTTTCTGAATTATCATCTAGTGGTATAATTAATGGATAAATTAGATTTCATTAATTTCTAAATTGATGAATAAATGCTTAACTGCAAATGTTGTAAGTTATATTAACAAGATAATGAAAAAAGAATATAAAAACCTAAATTATCAAAACTTTATCCTTATATATAAAAAAAAATTAAAGTTTATAGTTCTTAGGGAGAGCGTTACAGATATCTTCCTCTTTCTCCTGCTCTCTCCTAAACTAATGTATGTCGTAGAACTTCACTAGTCCGCCATCCTTGTCTCCTTCCCGAAATCCAATTGTCCTTCAGGTTCCTTCTCCCGTTATTAAAGTCGTTAGCTTTTGAGTTGTAGAATTTCTTTCTGTAAATTTATCCTGTCCTTGTTGGTCAAAAGCGAAATAGTTCTTCTAAGATTTTATTCTTATTATTTCTTTCTATTTCTGGTTTCTTTCAGCAATTTCTCTAGCAGTGGTTCCTTTAAACATATGTAGCACCGTATTTTTTCTCCTATAGAATTTAATCTACTTTGTTTCTTATTATTAGAATTTCGATTAGATTTCCATTGGGATACTTGGTTACTAATCAAATTATTTTTAGATTATTACTTGTTATTATTCTTATTTTTCTTAAAGTTACTTTATTTGATATTCAAATATAGAAAAATGAAATTGGAATATTTGAGGAACTTCGTTAAATTATTTATCAATTTATTCCAATTTAATTACTATTTACGATTAGATTTTACTTAGTGATTCTTCTATAGAGGGGAATTATAAGTCTAATTATTCAATCAATTTTTCTAGCTCGCCTTCTAGTTTTTCTATCCTTTATCTTTGTAATTTTAATTCGTATTAGATATTTGATAATCTTTGCTGCACCGATTATATGTAAGCTTCCTTCGATTATACTTCTTAGATTTATTGCGGCTCTTATTCAGTTAGGTTAGATTATTAATTCTTGTTTTTTAAATGAGCCGAAAGAGGTCTATTTCTTAGGAGCCATTTTTTAGATAATAATTTAAATAAAAGAACTTTAAATTATTTTATTTTAAACTATAAAAATCAATATAATAAATAATCCTTAACACTCAATAGCTCTTTACTCTTCTCATTAAATATAGAGTTGCTTCTTAATGTTGTAATTTTCCAGAGTATACTCATCGTTTAGCTGCTTTGCTGAGAAAAATAATCTCTATTAATCAACAGAAATTTATTCTTTCTTTCATTTTTTCTTTAGAACCCACAATAGTATCTGTTGGTTATGCTTCCAGTGTGATTGTGAAACCAGTTAGCATTTTGGCAAATATTTACATCTTTATTTACTAAGTTTACAAAAAGATTTACAGTAAATACACCTATTTTATAAGGGAAAGCTATCTAAAGTACTGTAATTTAAATTTTATCTTAATATACTAATATTCTTATATACTTACTTCCTGCTCAGGATTTAGCTTTTAATTATTAATTAATCATATACTAAAAATATATCTATCAGTACTGTATTCTTAGAACCCTTTTCATTACAATATTATAAATATTAATTATGGTTCTACAATTCTAGTTATAACTAGTAGTAAAATAGTTTTTTACAAGAGACTGGATTACACTCAATAGGCAAGGGTTTAAAAACAAGGATGAACGGATTAACGAAGTTCTAAGCAATTCTTTAGTCTAGGAGAGAACATATTTAAGATTGAGTGGTTTTCAAGACCCTCTCTTAAACTATAAACAAAATATGCCATTTTTATAAGATTTCTTCTTCAGCCTAATTGTAAATTATAAGCAGAACCCAAATTTATTATAATGTTTAATGTTATAATTTCTTTATAAATGCTGATACAAAGAATTTGTAGATGAAAGCTAATTATTAAGAATTAATTTTGGGATTTACATAAAGGAAAAATTTGGATATCTCATTTTATAGACTAAGATATTTAAAAAATATACTAGTTATATCAATACTTAAGTCAGACATCAATTTAGTTATTGTCAAGAAAAATTTTTTAGTTAGTTTTAGTTATTTAGACTGGTAGATTTTAAATACCCTTGCATTATATGTTTTAGGTAGGTAATATTCATTATATAGCATTAAGTTTAGAAAGTAAATCTATCATGCGAACAATTCTTATATTTCCATTAAACTTCTCAAAAAAGATTGAAATTATCAGCCTTAAAATAAATTTACACTTATAAGTTAAATTTTTGTTTAAATAATATTCGAATATATCTGTACTTTTATACCATGCATATATTAAAGCATACTAAGAAAATATTAATTTAGATTTATTTAAACCAAAAGGTAAAAATTCTTATATGAGAATACATTCAATTAATAAGAGCTTTAATTTTGATACCTTTAAAGTTATACTATTTATATTAATAGTAGTTTAATTAAATATAAATATATATTACATATGAGATATTTAGAAGTACTCTATAAAAGTGTTACTATTTTATTTTTAAATTTATAGTTACAGCAGTATGTTTATTTTAGATGTATATGAAGATATTTAAATCTAATTAGATATCTATTATCTAAAAAGCTTTATTTATTTCCTATATAAAGTATTGATATTTAGATATTAACTTAGAGTGTATTTTAACTTTAAAATATATATGCTACAGTATGAAAATTAACTTAATAGGATTCTTTTATTTTTTAATATTTCCGTTAGATTGAAGGAGCTTAAGTTATAAATAATATTATTAGTATATATTAGCAAATGGAAAGTTAATGCATAGCTGTATTAATTAAATCTCAGAAATAACTTATCAAAATTCTCTAACAAACTTCAAAAGCTGCAATCTGAGAACTAAAAATACAGCATAAAGGTAAAATGTTATGAATTAAGTTCAAGAACTTAAAATAAAATATCTTCTTAATCGTTAATTTGCTAGAGTAACAATAGAAATTAAATTAATTACCTTAATCTTTAATTGTCCTAATTGGCACAATTATTTTAACCTTAAATTCTAGCTTGCTGCATAAAAAGAAAGTTACTTAATGACATTGCAAGAAAATTGGTAAAATAATAAGAAACTACAGGTTTTTTAAGGAAAAATAAAGAATAAAGAAAGTAAAATAGATAAATCTTCTAAATAGTGTTTTATTGTGAAACTGATGGCAAATTATATAGAAGAAGGCAATTTTAAAGCATGGAATTATTATAAGTAGTGATAGAAGCAAAACGAAAGAAATTAAATTTCTATTGTGATATTAACATGCTGGAGAACAGTAATTTTAACTAAGATGATGAGGATAAAGAAGACGAAGAAGAATAAGAAGCATTTAAAATACCTGATACTAGAGTGAATAGTCACAGCAAAAGGAAGAAAATGAGTAAATTTTAGTAAAATTTAGATTGGTTAATATATTGATGTGTGAAACAATAATAATAATAATATTAACGTGGAGTCACCTTTATTTGATTTTCCACAAATTAATAGTTTATTGTTAAATAATAGAAACTTCAAATTTTTCTGAATCAAGTCTATCATAAATCTTCAAGATTTTTAATTTATTTTTACTAATTATTTCCTATATGTCAATTCCCATTCATTTCTTATTGAACTCATTGACTGCTCGCTAAATATGTAGAGCTTCTTTGTTTTAGTTGAAGTATTTTTTCCTGTAAATTTTTCCTTCTTGAGTACATCAGATTCTAAAAATTATTTTCCCATTATTTTTCTATAATTCTTTTTTCTTTAAGTCTAAATTGGAAGCAATTTCGTACTTTATATCCAGGTCTCTTGCAATATCAGCATGTCATAATTTTCAATAGGGAATATAAGTTGTTGGAGTTTGCTGTTCGACATCCATTGGATCATTCATCGATATTTTTTTAGAGGAATATATTTTCAGTTAACTCTACGAATTGGTTGAATTTTGTTTCTAGTTGTTCTATTCTGATATTTTCTAACTATATTATTTCAATTTCTTGTTATTATTATCTAATCATCAGGTATTCGATTTTCCTTTCGAGCTCTTATACTATTCTTAGGATTTTTAAAATTTTCTAATTACATAGCTTGGAGTTCTTAAAGTATTTTTACTGATCATAACTTGATTGAGATGCAGCCATTTAAGAAGAGACTTTTTACAAGAAGCTTTCCATTTTTCCTTCATAATAATTTATGATTATTATAAATAGATTCTTTGATAATATGATATTAATCTTAATTGAAATTCCTTATATAATTCACTTTTAAACTTTAATTATCTCTTTCAAGTGTGTTTTTTGCTTTTAATTTTAAATAACTTAACTTTCATTCTATAAATACATTCTTTAAGAATTTTGGGAAAGGTATTTAATCAATTTTGGTTTATAAATGTATATACTTTTATTAAGTCAAATGTTTAGACAAAAAATTGTGGTAAAGTTAGTGAAAAATTCTTCAATTAGAGTCAAATTTTTTTATGATAAATCTCATATAATTTAGGTGAAAAAAGTTATTTCCCGTGTTTTTTAGAAAACCTCAAAAGTAAAAGAATAAGAATTCCTTAATTTTAAAAGAATATGATTGAGAGAAAGCAAGTCCTTGAAATTTTTATCTATTATATAAGTTTTGAAAATTGCTTAAGCTAATAGCTTTGAACTATCATAGTAAGATATCTGACATCATTCGAAGTTGAAAAGAAGAAGTGGTAACGATAGTTCATATATGAAAAGCCATTATTCAAAATTACTTTATCTAATTTTTACTTTTTACACTTTTAATGCTTGGTATAGTTTTAAAAATAAGTTTATTTCTTGTATATTTATAATAGAAATGAATAAATTTGGATTAAGTTAGTGTATATATTTTAAGTGTTCAGAATCTCAAATTTTTCCTTTATAAACTCTCATTAGAAAATCCCAAGAAAAAGTTTCAGTTGTTCTTTAATTGATATTATGCGACTATAGCATAATCTGAGGTTCTATATCCTTGTAATTTACTGAAAAGTTAATTAGTTATAAATTTTCTGTTAAGCTTTTAAAAGTTTTCATTCGCTAAGCATCAAAAATACTTCGTGTGAATACTATCATTACTTTGAAAATCTATGTGCTTTCCTCTTGGAATTACAGGACTAACAAAAGTTTCCTCAGGTTTAAATTAAAGTGTCAAAATGCTCTTAGAGGTCAGTCTCAAATTATGAATATACTTTTTAACTCCTTTCAAATGTAATTCGGAAGAATAAAATTTCAATGTCAGTCGGGATTATCTAATCATACTTAATATAAGGATTATTAATCACTAAGATTTTTTGCGTAATTTGTTATTGGTACTGCCGCAATTCTTTTTCCATATCTATCATTATGAATGAATTCACGATTCATTCAATTACTAAATTCAAAAAAATCAATTGTTTAATAAATATCATCTTCGCATCATATTACTGATTTTGCTTTTAAATACTCTAAAGTAAGGTTGAGAAGGAAAAAAGGCATTTGAAGCACATTAAAGCTCTCCATCTCTTCTCCAGTTCTTAAAATCTTAAGGAGTTTCTGTTTTAGGATGCATTACATGAATAATATTTAAAATACCTCTATTTTTAAACTCATTTATTACTGCTGAAACCTCTGATGAGTTTCCATCTTAAGATATTATTATTATAGTCTAGTTTATTCCATCTGCACTTTCTATATGGGATAAAGTATTCTTTAAAAATATTATGCTTTTTAAATGCAGGCATTACTATTGGATATAGTGTTTCTGTATTAAACTTAAATCGTTCGATAAACGCATCATATTCTTTTTTAACTTATTCATAAATATCGGGATATCATTAGTTAAATGTATAAGGTAAGCATATTCTTTTTTCTCAGACCATCTATATAAAGTTAGACTAGACAATCTATCCATAATGATATTTCCCTATTTTGTAAGCATTTTATAAATAAAATTTTTTACCCTTCTTTACTAGGCAAAAAGGCATACTATTTTCCTTTTAGGATTATCTTTTAATGAAATTCCGATATTGAATTAAGCTAATTTGTATCTTAGTTAAATTAGTTTAATAGTTTGTATTAAGTAGAGAAAAAGAAATTCTTAAACTCTAAAGGATTAAGATTTCCTACTATCTCATTATTACCTACTTCTGGATGATATTTCTTTACTACCTAAGCTCCTATTCTAAATCTTATCCCCGTTTGCATCAGTCTATAATAATCCTAATCTTCTATATTAATCAATTTATCATTTACTTTTATTTAAGCTTTCGGTTTCTAAGCATTTCTTTTCTTGTCAAATAAAGAAGTTCCTAAAGCTGTTAATACTAATTAAATGTTGTATCATTCATTTTACTTTATTTCTACTTAAGTATCATAATAATTGCATCCTCTATCAGATCCAGTTTCAAGTGCAATAGTTCATTTTTGATTAGAAGTATACACAGATATAAGAAATAGCCTCAGTTATAACTAACAGCATCACAACCTTACATTTTATTTCCTAGAATAGCAAAATTTTATTATGGCTATATTTAAGTAGAATTTTCTTAGTTTTTATTATTAAAAAGCGTTTGATTTCGTTTAAAGTTGCAGTTAACTAAAATTAAATTTAACCCATAAAGAAATATGTAGTTCGGGAAAGTCAAGAGAGCGAAATGGTCCATGGATAATAAATTAATAATCTTTTTTTAAGGTAATTAAAAATTTATTATCTTAAGTTATTTATTGATTTAAGTTTACCTAATTATTTAGTTTCTAAATTTGTTCGGAAGTATTTTGATTTTCTTTCCAAGTATTTTAAGTTAAATTTTAAATAAGTAAAGTGTTTACTTTTTTACTCTGAAAGTTCACTTTAGTTTTAAGTTTTTAGATTTTACTAAATTTATTATTGTTATGAACTTATACATCTTAAAGTTAATTTTTTCTCTTAGGCAAATTGTGCTAAAGGCTTTATTAAGACTATTAATTTTACACTTCTGAAGTTTCATTTTGTAGTTAATCTTTTTTTCAGGTTTTTTATTTTAATTCTGGATTTTAATTTGGTTCTAATTATTTTTTCCCTAATTGTTAAATCTTTTTCTAGTTCTAAGTTTGCAATTTTTCTACTAATCAAACTTTTACATTTCAAACTTATTTTTTTCAATCTTTTAAGCTTATTCTTAATCTTAATCCTCAGTTGCAAAGTTTTCTTAGTAATGTTAATATGAAGAGGTGATGATATAGAGGTAAATTAGAAGAGATAGAGAAGTAGCAAGTATAAAGAATGAAAAGTAGTTAGAAATGTACATTTATAAATGTTGATTTATAAAGTTAGGTAAGATAAGCTTTAATACTAAATCATATTACTACTATATAATTTAATTATACCATGCTTAGATAAACTACCTTTAAGCTTTTTAGTTCTTAATAAGCTTTTCTATAAATTATTTAGTTAAGAGATATTAAGAACAAATCTGGCTTATTTAGATATTAGGTTATTTCCTTCTTCAGTGTAATTAAATGTTTAGTAGGTTTATTCAGTTTCTAGTTTATTTGGAAAAATAGAAGCTAAACATATATTAAGATACTAATTTCTATAATCTTAAAATATTTATATACCTATATAGGGTTATATTTGATAGGTATGCTTTAAATAAAATCTAAGTTTAAATTATATGCTTTTTAAAGTAGATAAATTTAATTAAAATTAACTAAGAAGGATAGATAAACAAATAAAGGTTAAAATTATATCATTAGATCAAAGTTAAGAAAAATACTTATTTTTATATAATTTCTTATTATTCTTGCAAAGCTAAAATTTATTAGTTACTTCAAGAAATTAAATCTTTTTTAAAAGAGACTACTTTCAAACTAAGGAAAGCTATAATCAATTAATTGAACAAAATATACATTTTTGGAAGTTAATAGGCAAAAGATTAAGCTAAAATAAAGAAAAAAGAAATATAAAAAGAAACATTTATTATTTAATTAATCTTCAAAGACTAAACAATCTTTACTTGGTATACTTGTCAATACCAAATATTAAAGCTAAATTTAAAATTAGGAAAATAGCTATAAAAATTGTGTTTCTAAGTATGATTTTAGTTATTAATTTAAATATAAAATGTAAATTATAAAGTGTTTTATATGGTTAAGCATATAAGAGAGTAATAAATTAAATAAATATTGGAGATATATCAATACAACATTGTAATTATTAGCGAAATTGTTTTATTGGCTATATTACGAATAATTATCTACAAATTTTCAAGCAAATCATGCTTAATAGTTTATTTGTTTACAATGATAGAAGTAGCTTGCTTAAGAAAAAAAGGATAATTAAAGATATATAATAATTTTTATAGAAAAACAAGCTATTACATTTGAAAACTCTTTTTTAAGAATCAAAGAGCTAATAAAAATAATTAAGAAAAATAACTTTAATTATATTAATAGATTACTAGATAGCTATTAGAAAATAGACTATAACTAAATTAAAGAAAAAATAAGTTATTCTGACTCTAAAACATTAAGATGAATAATTTAAAATGGATACATTGAACAAAAATTAAAATAGTTAAAATAAAGAGAAGATATAATTAAATTAATAAACCTCTATAATTTTATTCTAAGTTTTTATCTAATAAAAAAATAAAGCATGATTCTAGCATATTAAAATAATTAGAAAAATTACTAAATAAAAATAGAACTATAAATAATAAAATTATTCTCTTTAAATCTCAACTTTGATTGTCTTTATGAATAAGAAACTTATTTCATGGTATATCTAAGTAACTTCTATGTTCATATAAATATATTTTATCAAGTTCTTTAATTATTTAAGAACTTATATCTTTATTAAAGTTATTAAGTCTTCAACTAAAGCATTATAATATATTATCTAAACTTCTAGTTATACATACACATCTTATGCCTTAATTTTATTTAATCAAGATAAGCAAAACTAGGATAATTTTAAAGTATTTGTATGCTCTATATAAAATATTGATATGTGTAAGCATAAGCAGATATAGAAGGAAATATATTTAGGTATTTAGAAATATGAGATATATATTATTAATTTAAGCTAATAGAATTATTTAATACCTTAAGCAAAACTATTAATCTCATTGTTTAACTAAAAGAAGTTAAAACTTAAATTGTCATATTCTTTAACTAAATTAGCCTTAGATAAACTAGTAAATAATTCATACAGTATGAGCTTTATATCTTAATGATTATTTATTTAATGTAAGTATTTTATTTTTAGCTATTATTTTTAAATAAAATTAAGCAGCAACCAATTTTAAAGGGATATGCCAACTAAAAAATGAATTTGCATATAAATAATTTATTACTAACTAAGTTAAACTTTTGCAATTATATGATGGTATATTAAAAAGCTTTCTATAAGTAAACTAAACAATTTATAAAATATTCCTATTACTTTGAGTTTAATCCACGGTTTGTCTAATAATTTCCCACTTTCATGAGAATGATAATAAGAATAAGTTATATAGTTAAAAGAGTTAAATGTACATTTATGAATGAACTTAAATAATAAAGAATAAGGTTATTTTATTTTCTATATAATCTGTGTAATAACTAGCTTGGTAATATAGCACTCTTTAATTTTGAAAGGATTAAAATGATTAATAGTTATAACTTAAAAATATCTAAGGGACTAATTGATTCCTATTTTAAGACTATAAATTCTTTTTATATTAAATGTTAGATATTTAAGAAATATAAACCAGTACAAAGTTATAAAGGTACATCTAATATATACTATCTATCTACTATTAAGCGTCATAAGATATTTGCTTTAATAAACTTACTAATTGTTTCTTAAGCTTGGTTTTAATTGGATTTTGCTAAGTTAGCTAAAGATTATTTGATGACTTCATAATTTACTTTGCATCTATTAAGTTTAGAGTAATTTAGATGTAGAAGATTAGCAATCACTTCTACTTTATTAAGTGAACTTAGATTATCAGCTTATTTATCATCTTGATTACTTCAAATGAAAATATATTGCGAAATTATAATTTTATTGGTATATGCTATTGGTTTTGAATATAAGTAATAAAAGAATTCATATAATATAGTCTAAGTAGAGATACTAATATATACAATAAATAGATAGATATTATTACCATACTCTAATATTCTAAGAAAACTTTACTAAAGTCCCTAAAATAACTATAGGGATACCAAACTATCTATCATTATTAAAAAATCAACTTTCTAAATTAAATAAACATACAACTATAAGAATATAACTTCAACTTATTATTATACTGCTAGTTTTACATTTAGATTGCAAACCTATATTTCAATCAACTATTTTTTAATATAATACCAAGAAAATAACTATATAGACAAATGTATTAATAAGATCATAAGTTATTATATTACCATTTTATGACACCCATAAGTTTTATCTATTTACTTCGATGTTGTCTTTTAACGCTAATAAATTTCCAAATATATATTTATTTGCAAACTATAGCAAAATATATATAAATAAATAGCTATTTAGAATTATTAAATATACTTGCACTTAGAAAAATAAATATTTCCATATTATTAGCTCAAGCTTTTTTATATTTTTAATTATCATCTTTTATCATTTTAGAATTACTGAGGTAATTACTTTATTTAAGATATCTATTGATAGTAGTTATTGGAAACATTTATCACTATCTTTATCCAGTAAAACCTTTTTTGCCTGAGTCTTAAACCATTTCATGTCTATTTTATAAAATTAGCTCTAATTCCTTTAAATTCTCCCTTTATAGATACTATCCTTCATAAGAGTTAAATCTAAATAATCAAACATAAATTATCTCCTTACCTGCATTCATTTATCAATACTTTCCTAACTAAAATTCTACCATTTTGTAATAAAGACTTCGATCTTCATCTTATCTAGTCATTTAGCAAATAACCATTATAAACAATATTTCAAGAACCTAATATTATCAATGAATACTCTTTCGACAAAAGATTACTAGGACTTTAATTCTAAAAAACTTTAAAATAGATAATTAAACCAAAAACGGATGAATATTAAATAGGCATAATGGATATAAACCCTAATATATTTTCACTGTTAGCTTAAATTTAATATACTTAAATACTAAAATTCAATAACAAATATGAAGGTTAATAACTTATTCTAACTCTTCACTGCTGCTAGTCTTCCTATTATTTTTTATATCTATATTTTCTCCTTCTCATACCAGACTATTACAGTAACCAATGAAAACCAAAATCTAAATCAAAAATCAGAAGATTTGCTTAATGAGAAAATGCAAGTTATTATGAATAAACCTTAATAGGAAAGTAGGAAAAAGCTAGTATAAGAAGAGAAAGATAAATCAGAATAAGCTAAATGGAAAAATATTACACTAGATTACTAAATCTAGAATAAAAAGCATAGAACTAAGGATTATAAATAAGATATTGCTTAGAAAATAAGAAAACTAATAATTAATAAATCTAAAAGAAAACTAAAAGTAATTAAAATTAGCTTTAAATCACCTTAAAACATAATTACCAATTCATTGTACATGGACCTTTTCGCTCTTTAGATTTTCCTCAACTTTATCTATCTGTTTGAGTAAAATTTTAATTTTAGTAACCTAGAACTATAAAATAAAATAAAACCTAGAAATAATAAAAGTGAGAGAGCATTCACTGAATAAGAAAAATAATAAAGATTTGCTATTCTAGGGAAATAAAATGGAAGGGTGTGAAACTATTAGCTATAACTGAGGTTATTTCTTATTATCTCGTTCATAATTCTAATAAAAAATGAACTATTGCTCTTGAAACTGGATCTGATAGAGGATGTAATTATTATGATACTTAGGCGGAAATAAAATAAGATGAATGATATAATATCTAACTAGTTTTAACAGCTTTAGGAAGTACTTTCTTTGATAAAGCAAGAAATACAAAGAAACCAAAAGTGTAAAATAAAAATAAATAAAGAGCTTATTCAAATAGATGATCAAGATTATTATAGACTAATGTAAACAGGAATAAGATTTAGAATAGGAGCTTAGGTAGTAAAGAAATACAATCCAGAAGTAGGAAATAATGAAATAGTAGGAAATCTTAATCCTTTAGAGTTTAAAAATTTTTATTTTTTACTAAATACAAATTATTGGACTAAGGCTAAAACTAGGATACAATTTCTTTAAATTCAATAATGGAATTTCACGAAAAAAATTACTATAAAGGGAAAATTTAATGCATTTTTGCCTAGCAAAGAAGAGTAGAAATTTTATCTTTAGGATGCATATAGAATAGGTAAATATCATTATGGATAAGTAGTTTAGTCCTAACTTTATTTAGATGGTTTGAGATGGAAGAGTATGTCTTTCTTATAACTTTCAACTAATGATATCCTGAAATTTATGAATAAGTAAAATAAGATTATAAAGCATTAATAAAACAATTTTAATTTAATACAGAAAGAACTCTGTCCAATATGTAATGCCTGCTTATAAAAAACATGCTATTTTAAAAAATACTTTATAGCATATGGAGAGAGCAGATGGAATAAACTAGACTATTATAATAATATCTTAAGACGGTAACTCATAAGAAGTTTTAAGATGTAATAAATGAGTTTAAAAATAGAGGAATATTAAATATAGTTCATACACAAACATCCTAAAACAGAAACTCCTTAAGATTTTATAAACTTTAATAATGATGGAGAGTTTCAGTGTGCTTAAAATGCTTTTTTCTTATTAAACCTTACTTTAGAGTATTTAAAGGCAAAGTCAGTTTTATGATGTGAAGATGATGTTTATACTTCAGTAGATTTTTTTCAATTCAGCAAGTGATTGAATCTTAAGTTTATACATAACAATAAATATGGAAAGAGAGTAGGTGCAGTACCAATCACAATCAATGTTAAGAATTTAACAAGCAAATCAATCCATATATCAAGTGTAATTTGATAGACCCACTTGGCATTGAAACTTTATTCTTCCAAATTATATTTGGAGAAGATGTAAAAGATATATTCATTGGCTGCGATTGAATACTAAGAATGTTTTGACATTTAAATTTAAACTTGAGAAAAACTTTAGTTAGTCCAGTAATACCAAGAGGAAAGCACATTATCTGAAGCCCATAACGACAGTATTCACTTCAAAAACTTTTAGCCATGATAGAATGAAAGTTTTGGAAGTCGAAGCAGAAAGTCTAGAACTAATAAACTTTCCAGTAAATTACAATAGACAATAGCCCAATTACTATACTTTAAAATGGTAATGATATTTAAAAGACAACATACACCTTTTCATGGGATTTTCTTATGAAAGTTTATAAAGGGATAATTTGAAACAAGCAAAACTTTTACCAATATCTATTATATTCATTCATCTATTTCTAAATTTATATTTATTAAATACCCATAATTTTAATGAAAAAATGAGTCTTAAGCAATA
>CAMPDV010006087.1:0-27413 GCA_946699065.1 Loxodes magnus | reverse complement strand
TCTCATTTTTACTCTTTGACTATTCTTTTTTCGACACCTAATTTCGAAATTTTTAAAATATCTTTATTCTCTCTTTCTAAAAGATATTTATGAACATTTTTCATTTTCATACTTTTTTTTATAATTTTCGACTTCTCATTTTTACTCTTTGACTATTCTTTTTTCGACACCTAATTTCGAAATTTTTAAAATATCTTTATTCTCTCTTTCTAAAAGATATTTATGAACATTTTTCGTCTTTACACTTTTTTTAATAATTTTCGACTTCTCATTTTTACTTTTTGACTATTCTTTTTTCGACACCTAATTTCGAAATTTTTAAAATATCTTTATTCTCTCTTTCTAAAAGATATTTATGAACATTTTTCGTCTTTACACTTTTTTTTATAATTTTCGACTTCTCATTTTTACTCTTTGACTATTCTTTTTTCGACACCTAATTTCGAAATTTTTAAAATATCTTTATTCTCTCTTTCTAAAAGATATTTATGAACATTTTTCGTCTTTACACTTTTTTTAATAATTTTCGACTTCTCATTTTTACTTTTTGACTATCCTTTTTCGACACCTAATTTCGAAATTTTTAAAATATCATTATTCTCTCTTTCTAAAAGATATTTATGAACATTTTTCGTCTTTACACTTTTTTTTATAATTTTCGACTTCTCATTTTTACTCTTTGACTATTCTTTTTTCGACACCTAATTTCGAAATTTTTAAAATATCTTTATTCTCTCTTTCTAAAAGATATTTAAGAACATTTTTCATTTTCATACTTTATAATTTTCGACTTATCATTTTTACTCTTTGACTATTCTTTTTTCGACACCTAATTTCGAAATTTTTAAAATATCATTATTCTCTCTTTCTAAAAGATATTTATGAACATTTTTCGTCTTTACACTTTTTTTTATAATTTTCGACTTCTCATTTTTACTCTTTGACTATTCTTTTTTCGACACCTAATTTCGAAATTTTTAAATATCTTTATTCTCTCTTTCTAAAAGATATTTATGAACATTTTTCGTCTTTACACTTTTTTTTATAATTTTCGACTTCTCATTTTTACTTTTTGACTATTCTTTTTTCGACACCTAATTTCGAAATTTTTAAAATATCTTTATTCTCTCTTTCTAAAAGATATTTATGAACATTTTTCGTCTTTACACTTTTTTTTTATAATTTTCGACTTCTCATTTTTACTCTTTGACTATTCTTTTTTCGACACCTAATTTCGAAATTTTTAAAATATCTTTATTCTCTCTTTCTAAAAGATATTTAAGAACATTTTTCGTCTTTACACTTTTTTTTATAATTTTCGACTTCTCATTTTTACTCTTTGACTATTCTTTTTTCGACACCTAATTTCGAAATTTTTAAAATATCATTATTCTCTCTTTCTAAAAGATATTTATGAACATTTTTCGTCTTTACACTTTTTTTTATAATTTTCGACTTCTCATTTTTACTTTTTGACTATTCTTTTTTCGACACCTAATTTCGAAATTTTTAAAATATCTTTATTCTCTCTTTCTAAAAGATATTTAAGAACATTTTTCGTCTTTACACTTTTTTTTATAATTTTCGACTTCTCATTTTTACTTTTTGACTATTCTTTTTTTCGACACCTAATTTCGAAATTTTTAAAATATCTTTATTCTCTCTTTCTAAAAGATATTTAAGAACATTTTTCATTTTCATACTTTTTTTTATAATTTTCGACTTCTCATTTTTACTTTTTGACTATTCTTTTTTCGACACCTAATTTCGAAATTTTTAAAATATCTTTATTCTCTCTTTCTAAAAGATATTTATGAACATTTTTCGTCTTTACACTTTTTTTATAATTTTCGACTTCTCATTTTACTCTTTGACTATCCTTTTTTCGACACCTAATTTCGAAATTTTTAAAATATCTTTATTCTCTCTTTCTAAAAGATATTTATGAACATTTTTCATTTTCATACTTTTTTTTATAATTTTCGACTTCTCATTTTTACTCTTTGACTATTCTTTTTTCGACACCTAATTTCAAAATTTTTAAAATATCATTATTCTCTCTTTCTAAAAGATATTTATGAACATTTTTCGTCTTTACACTTTTTTTTTATAATTTTCGACTTCTCATTTTTACTTTTTGACTATTCTTTTTCGACACCTAATTTCGAAATTTTTAAAATATCTTTATTCTCTCTTTCTAAAAGATATTTATGAACATTTTTCGTCTTTACACTTTTTTTTATAATTTTCGACTTCTCATTTTTACTCTTTGACTATCCTTTTTTCGACACCTAATTTCGAAATTTTTAAAATATCTTTATTCTCTCTTTCTAAAAGATATTTATGAACATTTTTCATTTTCATACTTTTTTTTATAATTTTCGACTTCTCATTTTTACTCTTTGACTATTCTTTTTTCGACACCTAATTTCGAAATTTTTAAAATATCATTATTCTCTCTTTCTAAAAGATATTTATGAACATTTTTCGTCTTTACACTTTTTTTTATAATTTTCGACTTCTCATTTTTACTTTTTGACTATTCTTTTTTCGACACCTAATTTCGAAAATTTTTAAAATATCTTTATTCTCTCTTTCTAAAAGATATTTAAGAACATTTTTCGTCTTTACACTTTTTTTTATAATTTTCGACTTCTCATTTTTACTCTTTGACTATTCTTTTTTCGACACCCTAATTTCGAAATTTTTAAAATATCTTTATTCTCTCTTTCTAAAAGATATTAAGAACATTTTTCATTTTCATACTTTATAATTTTCGACTTCTCATTTTTACTCTTTGACTATTCTTTTTTCGACACCTAATTTCGAAATTTTTTAAAATATCTTTATTCTCTCTTTCTAAAAGATATTTAAGAACATTTTTCGTCTTTACACTTTTTTTTATAATTTTCGACTTCTCATTTTTACTCTTTGACTATTCTTTTTTCGACACCTAATTTCGAAATTTTTAAAATATCTTTATTCTCTCTTTCTAAAAGATATTTAAGAACATTTTTCATTTTCATACTTTATAATTTTCGACTTCTCATTTTTACTCTTTGACTATTCTTTTTTCGACACCTAATTTCGAAATTTTTAAAATATCTTTATTCTCTCTTTCTAAAAGATATTTATGAACATTTTTCGTCTTTACACTTTTTTTTATAATTTTCGACTTCTCATTTTTACTTTTTTGACTATTCTTTTTTCGACACCTAATTTCGAAATTTTTAAAATATCTTTATTCTCTCTTTCTAAAAGATATTTATGAACATTTTTCGTCTTTACACTTTTTTTTATAATTTTCGACTTCTCATTTTTACTCTTTGACTATTCTTTTTTCGACACCTAATTTCGAAATTTTTAAAATATCTTTATTCTCTCTTTCTAAAAGATATTTATGAACATTTTTCGTCTTTACACTTTTTTTTATAATTTTCGACTTCTCATTTTTACTCTTTGACTATTCTTTTTTCGACACCTAATTTCGAAATTTTTAAAATATCTTTATTCTCTCTTTCTAAAAGATATTTAAGAACATTTTTCGTCTTTACACTTTTTTTTATAATTTTCGACTTCTCATTTTTACTCTTTGACTATTCTTTTTTCGACACCTAATTTCGAAATTTTTAAAATATCTTTATTCTCTCTTTCTAAAAGATATTTATGAACACTGTTCATTTTCATACTTTTTTTTATAATTTTCGACTTCTCATTTTTACTCTTTGACTATTCTTTTTTCGACACCTAATTTCGAAATTTTTAAAATATCTTTATTCTCTCTTTCTAAAAGATATTTATGAACATTTTTCGTCTTTACACTTTTTTTTATAATTTTCGACTTCTCATTTTTACTCTTTGACTATTCTTTTTTCGACACCTAATTTCGAAATTTTTAAAATATCTTTATTCTCTCTTTCTAAAAGATATTTATGAACATTTTTCGTCTTTACACTTTTTTTTATAATTTTCGACTTCTCATTTTTACTTTTTGACTATTCTTTTTTCGACACCTAATTTCGAAATTTTTAAAATATCTTTATTCTCTCTTTCTAAAAGATATTTAAGAACATTTTTCGTCTTTACACTTTTTTTTATAATTTTCGACTTCTCATTTTTACTTTTTGACTATTCTTTTTTCGACACCTAATTTCGAAATTTTTTAAAATATCTTTATTCTCTCTTTCTAAAAGATATTTAAGAACATTTTTCGTCTTTACACTTTTTTTTATAATTTTCGACTTCTCATTTTTACTCTTTGACTATTCTTTTTTCGACACCTAATTTCGAAATTTTTAAAATATCTTTATTCTCTCTTTCTAAAAGATATTTAAGAACATTTTTCATTTTCATACTTTATAATTTTCGACTTATCATTTTTACTCTTTGACTATTCTTTTTTCGACACCTAATTTCGAAATTTTTAAAATATCATTATTCTCTCTTTCTAAAAGATATTTATGAACATTTTTCGTCTTTACACTTTTTTTTATAATTTTCGACTTCTCATTTTTACTCTTTGACTATTCTTTTTTCGACACCTAATTTCGAAATTTTTAAAATATCTTTATTCTCTCTTTCTAAAAGATATTTATGAACATTTTTCGTCTTTACACTTTTTTTTATAATTTTCGACTTCTCATTTTTACTCTTTGACTATTCTTTTTTCGACACCTAATTTCGAAATTTTTAAAATATCTTTATTCTCTCTTTCTAAAAGATATTTATGAACATTTTTCGTCTTTACACTTTTTTTTATAATTTTCGACTTCTCATTTTTACTCTTTGACTATTCTTTTTTCGACACCTAATTTCGAAATTTTTAAAATATCTTTATTCTCTCTTTCTAAAAGATATTTAAGAACATTTTTCGTCTTTACACTTTTTTTTATAATTTTCGACTTCTCATTTTTACTCTTTGACTATTCTTTTTTCGACACCTAATTTCGAAATTTTTAAAATATCTTTATTCTCTCTTTCTAAAAGATATTTATGAACATTTTTCGTCTTTACACTTTTTTTTATAATTTTCGACTTCTCATTTTTACTTTTTGACTATTCTTTTTTCGACACCTAATTTCGAAATTTTTAAAATATCTTTATTCTCTCTTTCTAAAAGATATTTAAGAACATTTTTCGTCTTTACACTTTTTTTTATAATTTTCGACTTCTCATTTTTACTCTTTGACTATTCTTTTTTCGACACCTAATTTCGAAATTTTTAAAATATCTTTATTCTCTCTTTCTAAAAGATATTTATGAACATTTTTCGTCTTTACACTTTTTTTTATAATTTTCGACTTCTCATTTTTACTCTTTGACTATTCTTTTTTCGACACCTAATTTCGAAATTTTTAAAATATCTTTATTCTCTCTTTCTAAAAGATATTTATGAACATTTTTCGTCTTTACACTTTTTTTTATAATTTTCGACTTCTCATTTTTACTCTTTGACTATTCTTTTTTCGACACCTAATTTCGAAATTTTTAAAATATCTTTATTCTCTCTTTCTAAAAGATATTTAAGAACATTTTTCGTCTTTACACTTTTTTTTATAATTTTCGACTTCTCATTTTTACTCTTTGACTATTCTTTTTTCGACACCTAATTTCGAAATTTTTAAAATATCTTTATTCTCTCTTTCTAAAAGATATTTATGAACATTTTTCGTCTTTACACTTTTTTTTTATAATTTTCGACTTCTCATTTTTACTTTTTGACTATTCTTTTTTCGACACCTAATTTCGAAATTTTTAAAATATCTTTATTCTCTCTTTCTAAAAGATATTTAAGAACATTTTTCGTCTTTACACTTTTTTTTATAATTTTCGACTTCTCATTTTTACTCTTTGACTATTCTTTTTTCGACACCTAATTTCGAAATTTTTAAAATATCTTTATTCTCTCTTTCTAAAAGATATTTAAGAACATTTTTCGTCTTTACACTTTTTTTATAATTTTCGACTTCTCATTTTTACTTTTTGACTATTCTTTTTTCGACACCTAATTTCGAAATTTTTAAAATATCTTTATTCTCTCTTTCTAAAAGATATTTATGAACACTGTTCATTTTCATACTTTTTTTTATAATTTTCGACTTCTCATTTTTACTCTTTGACTATTCTTTTTTCGACACCTAATTTCGAAATTTTTAAAATATCTTTATTCTCTCTTTCTAAAAGATATTTATGAACATTTTTCGTCTTTACACTTTTTTTTATAATTTTCGACTTCTCATTTTTACTCTTTGACTATTCTTTTTTCGACACCTAATTTCGAAATTTTTAAAATATCATTATTCTCTCTTTCTAAAAGATATTTATGAACATTTTTCGTCTTTACACTTTTTTTTATAATTTTCGACTTCTCATTTTTACTCTTTGACTATTCTTTTTTCGACACCTAATTTCGAAATTTTTAAAATATCTTTATTCTCTCTTTCTAAAAGATATTTATGAACATTTTTCGTCTTTACACTTTTTTTTATAATTTTCGACTTCTCATTTTTACTCTTTGACTATTCTTTTTTCGACACCTAATTTCGAAATTTTTAAAATATCTTTATTCTCTCTTTCTAAAAGATATTTATGAACATTTTTCGTCTTTACACTTTTTTTTATAATTTTCGACTTCTCATTTTTACTCTTTGACTATTCTTTTTTCGACACCTAATTTCGAAATTTTTAAAATATCTTTATTCTCTCTTTCTAAAAGATATTTAAGAACATTTTTCGTCTTTACACTTTTTTTTATAATTTTCGACTTCTCATTTTTACTCTTTGACTATTCTTTTTTCGACACCTAATTTCGAAATTTTTAAAATATCTTTATTCTCTCTTTCTAAAAGATATTTATGAACATTTTTCGTCTTTACACTTTTTTTTATAATTTTCGACTTCTCATTTTTACTTTTTGACTATTCTTTTTTCGACACCTAATTTCGAAATTTTTAAAATATCTTTATTCTCTCTTTCTAAAAGATATTTAAGAACATTTTTCGTCTTTACACTTTTTTTTATAATTTTCGACTTCTCATTTTTACTCTTTGACTATTCTTTTTTCGACACCTAATTTCGAAATTTTTAAAATATCTTTATTCTCTCTTTCTAAAAGATATTTAAGAACATTTTTCGTCTTTACACTTTTTTTTATAATTTTCGACTTCTCATTTTTACTTTTTGACTATTCTTTTTTCGACACCTAATTTCGAAATTTTTAAAATATCTTTATTCTCTCTTTCTAAAAGATATTTATGAACATTTTTCGTCTTTACACTTTTTTTTATAATTTTCGACTTCTCATTTTTACTCTTTGACTATTCTTTTTTCGACACCTAATTTCGAAATTTTTAAAATATCTTTATTCTCTCTTTCTAAAAGATATTTATGAACATTTTTCGTCTTTACACTTTTTTTTATAATTTTCGACTTCTCATTTTTACTCTTTGACTATTCTTTTTTCGACACCTAATTTCGAAATTTTTAAAATATCTTTATTCTCTCTTTCTAAAAGATATTTAAGAACATTTTTCGTCTTTACACTTTTTTTTATAATTTTCGACTTCTCATTTTTACTCTTTGACTATTCTTTTTTCGACACCTAATTTCGAAATTTTTAAAATATCTTTATTCTCTCTTTCTAAAAGATATTTATGAACATTTTTCGTCTTTACACTTTTTTTTATAATTTTCGACTTCTCATTTTTACTTTTTGACTATTCTTTTTTCGACACCTAATTTCGAAATTTTTAAAATATCTTTATTCTCTCTTTCTAAAAGATATTTAAGAACATTTTTCGTCTTTACACTTTTTTTTATAATTTTCGACTTCTCATTTTTACTCTTTGACTATTCTTTTTTCGACACCTAATTTCGAAATTTTTAAAATATCTTTATTCTCTCTTTCTAAAAGATATTTAAGAACATTTTTCGTCTTTACACTTTTTTTTATAATTTTCGACTTCTCATTTTTACTCTTTGACTATTCTTTTTTCGACACCTAATTTCGAAATTTTTAAAATATCTTTATTCTCTCTTTCTAAAAGATATTTATGAACACTGTTCATTTTCATACTTTTTTTTATAATTTTCGACTTCTCATTTTTACTCTTTGACTATTCTTTTTTCGACACCTAATTTCGAAATTTTTAAAATATCTTTATTCTCTCTTTCTAAAAGATATTTATGAACATTTTTCGTCTTTACACTTTTTTTTATAATTTTCGACTTCTCATTTTTACTCTTTGACTATTCTTTTTTCGACACCTAATTTCGAAATTTTTAAAATATCATTATTCTCTCTTTCTAAAAGATATTTATGAACATTTTTCGTCTTTACACTTTTTTTTATAATTTTCGACTTCTCATTTTTACTCTTTGACTATTCTTTTTTCGACACCTAATTTCGAAATTTTTAAAATATCTTTATTCTCTCTTTCTAAAAGATATTTATGAACATTTTTCGTCTTTACACTTTTTTTTATAATTTTCGACTTCTCATTTTTACTCTTTGACTATTCTTTTTTCGACACCTAATTTCGAAATTTTTAAAATATCTTTATTCTCTCTTTCTAAAAGATATTTAAGAACATTTTTCGTCTTTACACTTTTTTTTATAATTTTCGACTTCTCATTTTTACTCTTTGACTATTCTTTTTTCGACACCTAATTTCGAAATTTTTAAAATATCTTTATTCTCTCTTTCTAAAAGATATTTAAGAACATTTTTCGTCTTTACACTTTTTTTTATAATTTTCGACTTCTCATTTTTACTCTTTGACTATTCTTTTTTCGACACCTAATTTCGAAATTTTTAAAATATCTTTATTCTCTCTTTCTAAAAGATATTTATGAACATTTTTCGTCTTTACACTTTTTTTTATAATTTTCGACTTCTCATTTTTACTTTTTGACTATTCTTTTTTCGACACCTAATTTCGAAATTTTTAAAATATCTTTATTCTCTCTTTCTAAAAGATATTTATGAACATTTTTCGTCTTTACACTTTTTTTTATAATTTTCGACTTCTCATTTTTACTTTTTGACTATTCTTTTTTCGACACCTAATTTCGAAATTTTTAAAATATCTTTATTCTCTCTTTCTAAAAGATATTTAAGAACATTTTTCGTCTTTACACTTTTTTTTATAATTTTCGACTTCTCATTTTTACTCTTTGACTATTCTTTTTTCGACACCTAATTTCGAAATTTTTAAAATATCTTTATTCTCTCTTTCTAAAAGATATTTAAGAACATTTTTCATTTTCATACTTTATAATTTTCGACTTATCATTTTTACTCTTTGACTATTCTTTTTTCGACACCTAATTTCGAAATTTTTAAAATATCTTTATTCTCTCTTTCTAAAAGATATTTAAGAACATTTTTCGTCTTTACACTTTTTTTTATAATTTTCGACTTCTCATTTTTACTCTTTGACTATTCTTTTTTCGACACCTAATTTCGAAATTTTTAAAATATCTTTATTCTCTCTTTCTAAAAGATATTTATGAACATTTTTCGTCTTTACACTTTTTTTTATAATTTTCGACTTCTCATTTTTACTCTTTGACTATTCTTTTTTCGACACCTAATTTCGAAATTTTTAAAATATCTTTATTCTCTCTTTCTAAAAGATATTTATGAACATTTTTCGTCTTTACACTTTTTTTTATAATTTTCGACTTCTCATTTTTACTTTTTGACTATTCTTTTTTCGACACCTAATTTCGAAATTTTTAAAATATCTTTATTCTCTCTTTCTAAAAGATATTTAAGAACATTTTTCGTCTTTACACTTTTTTTTATAATTTTCGACTTCTCATTTTTACTCTTTGACTATTCTTTTTTCGACACCTAATTTCGAAATTTTTAAAATATCTTTATTCTCTCTTTCTAAAAGATATTTAAGAACATTTTTCATTTTCATACTTTTTTTTATAATTTTCGACTTCTCATTTTTACTTTTTGACTATTCTTTTTTCGACACCTAATTTCGAAATTTTTAAAATATCTTTATTCTCTCTTTCTAAAAGATATTTATGAACATTTTTCGTCTTTACACTTTTTTTTATAATTTTCGACTTCTCATTTTTACTCTTTGACTATTCTTTTTTCGACACCTAATTTCGAAATTTTTAAAATATCTTTATTCTCTCTTTCTAAAAGATATTTATGAACATTTTTCGTCTTTACACTTTTTTTTATAATTTTCGACTTCTCATTTTTACTCTTTGACTATTCTTTTTTCGACACCTAATTTCGAAATTTTTAAAATATCTTTATTCTCTCTTTCTAAAAGATATTTATGAACATTTTTCGTCTTTACACTTTTTTTTATAATTTTCGACTTCTCATTTTTACTCTTTGACTATTCTTTTTTCGACACCTAATTTCGAAATTTTTAAAATATCTTTATTCTCTCTTTCTAAAAGATATTTATGAACATTTTTCGTCTTTACACTTTTTTTTATAATTTTCGACTTCTCATTTTTACTTTTTGACTATTCTTTTTTCGACACCTAATTTCGAAATTTTTAAAATATCTTTATTCTCTCTTTCTAAAAGATATTTAAGAACATTTTTCGTCTTTACACTTTTTTTTATAATTTTCGACTTCTCATTTTTACTCTTTGACTATTCTTTTTTCGACACCTAATTTCGAAATTTTTAAAATATCTTTATTCTCTCTTTCTAAAAGATATTTATGAACACTGTTCATTTTCATACTATATAATTTTCGACTTCTCATTTTTACTCTTTGACTATTCTTTTTTCGACACCTAATTTCGAAATTTTTAAAATATCATTATTCTCTCTTTCTAAAAGATATTTATGAACATTTTTCGTCTTTACACTTTTTTTTATAATTTTCGACTTCTCATTTTTACTCTTTGACTATTCTTTTTTCGACACCTAATTTCGAAATTTTTAAAATATCTTTATTCTCTCTTTCTAAAAGATATTTATGAACATTTTTCATTTTCATACTTTTTTTTATAATTTTCGACTTCTCATTTTTACTCTTTGACTATTCTTTTTTCGACACCTAATTTCGAAATTTTTAAAATATCTTTATTCTCTCTTTCTAAAAGATATTTATGAACATTTTTCGTCTTTACACTTTTTTTTATAATTTTCGACTTCTCATTTTTACTCTTTGACTATTCTTTTTTCGACACCTAATTTCGAAATTTTTAAAATATCTTTATTCTCTCTTTCTAAAAGATATTTAAGAACATTTTTCGTCTTTACACTTTTTTTTATAATTTTCGACTTCTCATTTTTACTCTTTGACTATTCTTTTTTCGACACCTAATTTCGAAATTTTTAAAATATCTTTATTCTCTCTTTCTAAAAGATATTTATGAACATTTTTCGTCTTTACACTTTTTTTTATAATTTTCGACTTCTCATTTTTACTCTTTGACTATTCTTTTTTCGACACCTAATTTCGAAATTTTTAAAATATCTTTATTCTCTCTTTCTAAAAGATATTTAAGAACATTTTTCGTCTTTACACTTTTTTTTATAATTTTCGACTTCTCATTTTTACTCTTTGACTATTCTTTTTTCGACACCTAATTTCGAAATTTTTAAAATATCTTTATTCTCTCTTTCTAAAAGATATTTATGAACACTGTTCATTTTCATACTTTTTTTTATAATTTTCGACTTCTCATTTTTACTCTTTGACTATTCTTTTTTCGACACCTAATTTCGAAATTTTTAAAATATCTTTATTCTCTCTTTCTAAAAGATATTTAAGAACATTTTTCATTTTCATACTTTATAATTTTCGACTTATCATTTTTACTCTTTGACTATTCTTTTTTCGACACCTAATTTCGAAATTTTTAAAATATCTTTATTCTCTCTTTCTAAAAGATATTTATGAACATTTTTCATTTTCATACTTTTTTTTATAATTTTCGACTTCTCATTTTTACTCTTTGACTATTCTTTTTTCGACACCTAATTTCAAAATTTTTAAAATATCATTATTCTCTCTTTCTAAAAGATATTTATGAACATTTTTCGTCTTTACACTTTTTTTTATAATTTTCGACTTCTCATTTTTACTCTTTGACTATTCTTTTTTCGACACCTAATTTCGAAATTTTTAAAATATCTTTATTCTCTCTTTCTAAAAGATATTTATGAACATTTTTCATTTTCATACTTTTTTTTATAATTTTCGACTTCTCATTTTTACTCTTTGACTATTCTTTTTTCGACACCTAATTTCAAAATTTTTAAAATATCATTATTCTCTCTTTCTAAAAGATATTTATGAACATTTTTCGTCTTTACACTTTTTTTTATAATTTTCGACTTCTCATTTTTACTTTTTGACTATTCTTTTTTCGACACCTAATTTCGAAATTTTTAAAATATCTTTATTCTCTCTTTCTAAAAGATATTTAAGAACATTTTTCGTCTTTACACTTTTTTTTATAATTTTCGACTTCTCATTTTTACTCTTTGACTATTCTTTTTTCGACACCTAATTTCGAAATTTTTAAAATATCTTTATTCTCTCTTTCTAAAAGATATTTATGAACACTGTTCATTTTCATACTTTTTTTTATAATTTTCGACTTCTCATTTTTACTCTTTGACTATTCTTTTTTCGACACCTAATTTCGAAATTTTTAAAATATCATTATTCTCTCTTTCTAAAAGATATTTATGAACATTTTTCGTCTTTACACTTTTTTTTATAATTTTCGACTTCTCATTTTTACTCTTTGACTATTCTTTTTTCGACACCTAATTTCGAAATTTTTAAAATATCTTTATTCTCTCTTTCTAAAAGATATTTATGAACATTTTTCGTCTTTACACTTTTTTTTATAATTTTCGACTTCTCATTTTTACTCTTTGACTATTCTTTTTTCGACACCTAATTTCGAAATTTTTAAAATATCTTTATTCTCTCTTTCTAAAAGATATTTATGAACATTTTTCATTTTCATACTTTTTTTTATAATTTTCGACTTCTCATTTTTACTCTTTGACTATTCTTTTTTCGACACCTAATTTCGAAATTTTTAAAATATCTTTATTCTCTCTTTCTAAAAGATATTTATGTACATTTTTCATTTTCATACTTTTTTTTATAATTTTCGACTTCTCATTTTTACTTTTTGACTATTCTTTTTTCGACACCTAATTTCGAAATTTTTAAAATATCTTTATTCTCTCTTTCTAAAAGATATTTATGAACATTTTTCGTCTTTACACTTTTTTTTATAATTTTCGACTTCTCATTTTTACTCTTTGACTATTCTTTTTTCGACACCTAATTTCGAAATTTTTAAAATATCTTTATTCTCTCTTTCTAAAAGATATTTATGAACATTTTTCATTTTCATACTTTTTTTTATAATTTTCGACTTCTCATTTTTACTTTTTGACTATTCTTTTTTCGACACCTAATTTCGAAATTTTTAAAATATCTTTATTCTCTCTTTCTAAAAGATA
Source organism: Loxodes magnus (assembly GCA_946699065.1). Taxonomy (NCBI): domain Eukaryota; phylum Ciliophora; class Karyorelictea; order Loxodida; family Loxodidae; genus Loxodes; species Loxodes magnus. The sequence continues at coordinate 13,927 of CAMPDV010006087.1, read as the reverse complement.
TTTATGAACATTTTTCGTCTTTACACTTTTTTTAATAATTTTCGACTTCTCATTTTTACTCTTTGACTATCCTTTTTTCGACACCTAATTTCGAAATTTTTAAAATATCTTTATTCTCTCTTTCTAAAAGATATTTATGAACATTTTTCATTTTCATACTTTTTTTTATAATTTTCGACTTCTCATTTTTACTCTTTGACTATTCTTTTTTCGACACCTAATTTCGAAATTTTTAAAATATCTTTATTCTCTCTTTCTAAAAGATATTTATGAACATTTTTCGTCTTTACACTTTTTTTTATAATTTTCGACTTCTCATTTTTACTCTTTGACTATTCTTTTTTCGACACCTAATTTCGAAATTTTTAAAATATCTTTATTCTCTCTTTCTAAAAGATATTTATGAACATTTTTCGTCTTTACACTTTTTTTTATAATTTTCGACTTCTCATTTTTACTCTTTGACTATTCTTTTTTCGACACCTAATTTCGAAATTTTTAAAATATCTTTATTCTCTCTTTCTAAAAGATATTTATGAACATTTTTCGTCTTTACACTTTTTTTAATAATTTTCGACTTCTCATTTTTACTCTTTGACTATCCTTTTTTCGACACCTAATTTCGAAATTTTTAAAATATCTTTATTCTCTCTTTCTAAAAGATATTTAAGAACATTTTTCGTCTTTACACTTTTTTTTATAATTTTCGACTTCTCATTTTTACTCTTTGACTATTCTTTTTTCGACACCTAATTTCGAAATTTTTAAAATATCTTTATTCTCTCTTTCTAAAAGATATTTAAGAACATTTTTCGTCTTTACACTTTTTTTTATAATTTTCGACTTCTCATTTTTACTCTTTGACTATTCTTTTTTCGACACCTAATTTCGAAATTTTTAAAATATCATTATTCTCTCTTTCTAAAAGATATTTATGAACATTTTTCGTCTTTACACTTTTTTTTATAATTTTCGACTTCTCATTTTTACTTTTTGACTATTCTTTTTTCGACACCTAATTTCGAAATTTTTAAAATATCTTTATTCTCTCTTTCTAAAAGATATTTATGAACACTGTTCATTTTCATACTTTTTTTTATAATTTTCGACTTCTCATTTTTACTCTTTGACTATTCTTTTTTCGACACCTAATTTCGAAATTTTTAAAATATCTTTATTCTCTCTTTCTAAAAGATATTTATGAACATTTTTCGTCTTTACACTTTTTTTTATAATTTTCGACTTCTCATTTTTACTTTTTGACTATTCTTTTTTCGACACCTAATTTCGAAATTTTTAAAATATCTTTATTCTCTCTTTCTAAAAGATATTTATGAACATTTTTCGTCTTTACACTTTTTTTTATAATTTTCGACTTCTCATTTTTACTCTTTGACTATTCTTTTTTCGACACCTAATTTCGAAATTTTTAAAATATCTTTATTCTCTCTTTCTAAAAGATATTTAAGAACATTTTTCATTTTCATACTTTATAATTTTCGACTTCTCATTTTTACTCTTTGACTATTCTTTTTTCGACACCTAATTTCGAAATTTTTAAAATATCATTATTCTCTCTTTCTAAAAGATATTTATGAACATTTTTCGTCTTTACACTTTTTTTTATAATTTTCGACTTCTCATTTTTACTCTTTGACTATTCTTTTTTCGACACCTAATTTCGAAATTTTTAAAATATCTTTATTCTCTCTTTCTAAAAGATATTTATGAACATTTTTCGTCTTTACACTTTTTTTTATAATTTTCGACTTCTCATTTTTACTCTTTGACTATTCTTTTTTCGACACCTAATTTCGAAATTTTTAAAATATCTTTATTCTCTCTTTCTAAAAGATATTTATGAACATTTTTCGTCTTTACACTTTTTTTTATAATTTTCGACTTCTCATTTTTACTCTTTGACTATTCTTTTTTCGACACCTAATTTCGAAATTTTTAAAATATCTTTATTCTCTCTTTCTAAAAGATATTTATGAACATTTTTCGTCTTTACACTTTTTTTTATAATTTTCGACTTCTCATTTTTACTCTTTGACTATTCTTTTTTCGACACCTAATTTCGAAATTTTTAAAATATCTTTATTCTCTCTTTCTAAAAGATATTTATGAACATTTTTCGTCTTTACACTTTTTTTTATAATTTTCGACTTCTCATTTTTACTTTTTGACTATTCTTTTTTCGACACCTAATTTCGAAATTTTTAAAATATCTTTATTCTCTCTTTCTAAAAGATATTTAAGAACATTTTTCGTCTTTACACTTTTTTTTATAATTTTCGACTTCTCATTTTTACTCTTTGACTATTCTTTTTTCGACACCTAATTTCGAAATTTTTAAAATATCTTTATTCTCTCTTTCTAAAAGATATTTAAGAACATTTTTCATTTTCATACTTTTTTTTATAATTTTCGACTTCTCATTTTTACTTTTTGACTATTCTTTTTTCGACACCTAATTTCGAAATTTTTAAAATATCATTATTCTCTCTTTCTAAAAGATATTTATGAACATTTTTCGTCTTTACACTTTTTTTTATAATTTTCGACTTCTCATTTTTACTCTTTGACTATTCTTTTTTCGACACCTAATTTCGAAATTTTTAAAATATCTTTATTCTCTCTTTCTAAAAGATATTTATGAACATTTTTCGTCTTTACACTTTTTTTTATAATTTTCGACTTCTCATTTTTACTCTTTGACTATTCTTTTTTCGACACCTAATTTCGAAATTTTTAAAATATCTTTATTCTCTCTTTCTAAAAGATATTTATGAACATTTTTCATTTTCATACTTTTTTTTATAATTTTCGACTTCTCATTTTTACTCTTTGACTATTCTTTTTTCGACACCTAATTTCAAAATTTTTAAAATATCATTATTCTCTCTTTCTAAAAGATATTTATGAACATTTTTCGTCTTTACACTTTTTTTTATAATTTTCGACTTCTCATTTTTACTTTTTGACTATTCTTTTTTCGACACCTAATTTCGAAATTTTTAAAATATCTTTATTCTCTCTTTCTAAAAGATATTTAAGAACATTTTTCGTCTTTACACTTTTTTTTATAATTTTCGACTTCTCATTTTTACTCTTTGACTATTCTTTTTTCGACACCTAATTTCGAAATTTTTAAAATATCTTTATTCTCTCTTTCTAAAAGATATTTATGAACACTGTTCATTTTCATACTTTTTTTTATAATTTTCGACTTCTCATTTTTACTCTTTGACTATTCTTTTTTCGACACCTAATTTCGAAATTTTTAAAATATCATTATTCTCTCTTTCTAAAAGATATTTATGAACATTTTTCGTCTTTACACTTTTTTTTATAATTTTCGACTTCTCATTTTTACTCTTTGACTATCCTTTTTTCGACACCTAATTTCGAAATTTTTAAAATATCTTTATTCTCTCTTTCTAAAAGATATTTATGAACATTTTTCATTTTCATACTTTTTTTTATAATTTTCGACTTCTCATTTTTACTCTTTGACTATTCTTTTTTCGACACCTAATTTCAAAATTTTTAAAATATCTTTATTCTCTCTTTCTAAAAGATATTTATGAACATTTTTCGTCTTTACACTTTTTTTTATAATTTTCGACTTCTCATTTTTACTCTTTGACTATTCTTTTTTCGACACCTAATTTCGAAATTTTTAAAATATCTTTATTCTCTCTTTCTAAAAGATATTTATGAACATTTTTCGTCTTTACACTTTTTTTTATAATTTTCGACTTCTCATTTTTACTCTTTGACTATTCTTTTTTCGACACCTAATTTCGAAATTTTTAAAATATCTTTATTCTCTCTTTCTAAAAGATATTTATGAACATTTTTCGTCTTTACACTTTTTTTTATAATTTTCGACTTCTCATTTTTACTCTTTGACTATTCTTTTTTCGACACCTAATTTCGAAATTTTTAAAATATCTTTATTCTCTCTTTCTAAAAGATATTTAAGAACATTTTTCGTCTTTACACTTTTTTTTATAATTTTCGACTTCTCATTTTTACTCTTTGACTATTCTTTTTTCGACACCTAATTTCGAAATTTTTAAAATATCTTTATTCTCTCTTTCTAAAAGATATTTATGAACACTGTTCATTTTCATACTTTTTTTTATAATTTTCGACTTCTCATTTTTACTCTTTGACTATTCTTTTTTCGACACCTAATTTCGAAATTTTTAAAATATCTTTATTCTCTCTTTCTAAAAGATATTTATGAACATTTTTCGTCTTTACACTTTTTTTTATAATTTTCGACTTCTCATTTTTACTCTTTGACTATTCTTTTTTCGACACCTAATTTCGAAATTTTTAAAATATCTTTATTCTCTCTTTCTAAAAGATATTTATGAACATTTTTCATTTTCATACTTTTTTTTATAATTTTCGACTTCTCATTTTTACTCTTTGACTATTCTTTTTTCGACACCTAATTTCGAAATTTTTAAAATATCTTTATTCTCTCTTTCTAAAAGATATTTAAGAACATTTTTCGTCTTTACACTTTTTTTTATAATTTTCGACTTCTCATTTTTACTTTTTGACTATTCTTTTTTCGACACCTAATTTCGAAATTTTTAAAATATCTTTATTCTCTCTTTCTAAAAGATATTTAAGAACATTTTTCGTCTTTACACTTTTTTTTATAATTTTCGACTTCTCATTTTTACTCTTTGACTATTCTTTTTTCGACACCTAATTTCGAAATTTTTAAAATATCTTTATTCTCTCTTTCTAAAAGATATTTATGAACATTTTTCGTCTTTACACTTTTTTTTATAATTTTCGACTTCTCATTTTTACTCTTTGACTATTCTTTTTTCGACACCTAATTTCGAAATTTTTAAAATATCTTTATTCTCTCTTTCTAAAAGATATTTAAGAACATTTTTCATTTTCATACTTTTTTTTATAATTTTCGACTTCTCATTTTTACTTTTTGACTATTCTTTTTTCGACACCTAATTTCGAAATTTTTAAAATATCTTTATTCTCTCTTTCTAAAAGATATTTATGAACATTTTTCGTCTTTACACTTTTTTTTATAATTTTCGACTTCTCATTTTTACTCTTTGACTATTCTTTTTTCGACACCTAATTTCGAAATTTTTAAAATATCTTTATTCTCTCTTTCTAAAAGATATTTATGAACATTTTTCGTCTTTACACTTTTTTTTATAATTTTCGACTTCTCATTTTTACTCTTTGACTATTCTTTTTTCGACACCTAATTTCGAAATTTTTAAAATATCTTTATTCTCTCTTTCTAAAAGATATTTATGAACATTTTTCGTCTTTACACTTTTTTTAATAATTTTCGACTTCTCATTTTTACTCTTTGACTATCCTTTTTTCGACACCTAATTTCGAAATTTTTAAAATATCTTTATTCTCTCTTTCTAAAAGATATTTATGAACATTTTTCGTCTTTACACTTTTTTTTATAATTTTCGACTTCTCATTTTTACTCTTTGACTATTCTTTTTTCGACACCTAATTTCGAAATTTTTAAAATATCTTTATTCTCTCTTTCTAAAAGATATTTATGAACATTTTTCGTCTTTACACTTTTTTTTATAATTTTCGACTTCTCATTTTTACTCTTTGACTATTCTTTTTTCGACACCTAATTTCGAAATTTTTAAAATATCTTTATTCTCTCTTTCTAAAAGATATTTATGAACATTTTTCGTCTTTACACTTTTTTTTATAATTTTCGACTTCTCATTTTTACTCTTTGACTATTCTTTTTTCGACACCTAATTTCGAAATTTTTAAAATATCTTTATTCTCTCTTTCTAAAAGATATTTAAGAACATTTTTCGTCTTTACACTTTTTTTTATAATTTTCGACTTCTCATTTTTACTCTTTGACTATTCTTTTTTCGACACCTAATTTCGAAATTTTTAAAATATCTTTATTCTCTCTTTCTAAAAGATATTTATGAACATTTTTCGTCTTTACACTTTTTTTTATAATTTTCGACTTCTCATTTTTACTTTTTGACTATTCTTTTTTCGACACCTAATTTCGAAATTTTTAAAATATCTTTATTCTCTCTTTCTAAAAGATATTTAAGAACATTTTTCGTCTTTACACTTTTTTTTATAATTTTCGACTTCTCATTTTTACTCTTTGACTATTCTTTTTTCGACACCTAATTTCGAAATTTTTAAAATATCTTTATTCTCTCTTTCTAAAAGATATTTAAGAACATTTTTCATTTTCATACTTTTTTTTATAATTTTCGACTTCTCATTTTTACTTTTTGACTATTCTTTTTTCGACACCTAATTTCGAAATTTTTAAAATATCTTTATTCTCTCTTTCTAAAAGATATTTATGAACATTTTTCGTCTTTACACTTTTTTTTATAATTTTCGACTTCTCATTTTTACTCTTTGACTATTCTTTTTTCGACACCTAATTTCGAAATTTTTAAAATATCTTTATTCTCTCTTTCTAAAAGATATTTATGAACATTTTTCGTCTTTACACTTTTTTTTATAATTTTCGACTTCTCATTTTTACTCTTTGACTATTCTTTTTTCGACACCTAATTTCGAAATTTTTAAAATATCTTTATTCTCTCTTTCTAAAAGATATTTATGAACATTTTTCATTTTCATACTTTTTTTTATAATTTTCGACTTCTCATTTTTACTCTTTGACTATTCTTTTTTCGACACCTAATTTCAAAATTTTTAAAATATCATTATTCTCTCTTTCTAAAAGATATTTATGAACATTTTTCGTCTTTACACTTTTTTTTATAATTTTCGACTTCTCATTTTTACTTTTTGACTATTCTTTTTTCGACACCTAATTTCGAAATTTTTAAAATATCTTTATTCTCTCTTTCTAAAAGATATTTAAGAACATTTTTCGTCTTTACACTTTTTTTTATAATTTTCGACTTCTCATTTTTACTCTTTGACTATTCTTTTTTCGACACCTAATTTCGAAATTTTTAAAATATCTTTATTCTCTCTTTCTAAAAGATATTTATGAACACTGTTCATTTTCATACTTTTTTTTATAATTTTCGACTTCTCATTTTTACTCTTTGACTATTCTTTTTTCGACACCTAATTTCGAAATTTTTAAAATATCATTATTCTCTCTTTCTAAAAGATATTTATGAACATTTTTCGTCTTTACACTTTTTTTTATAATTTTCGACTTCTCATTTTTACTCTTTGACTATTCTTTTTTCGACACCTAATTTCGAAATTTTTAAAATATCTTTATTCTCTCTTTCTAAAAGATATTTATGAACATTTTTCGTCTTTACACTTTTTTTTATAATTTTCGACTTCTCATTTTTACTCTTTGACTATTCTTTTTTCGACACCTAATTTCGAAATTTTTAAAATATCTTTATTCTCTCTTTCTAAAAGATATTTATGAACATTTTTCGTCTTTACACTTTTTTTTATAATTTTCGACTTCTCATTTTTACTTTTTGACTATTCTTTTTTCGACACCTAATTTCGAAATTTTTAAAATATCTTTATTCTCTCTTTCTAAAAGATATTTATGAACATTTTTCGTCTTTACACTTTTTTTTATAATTTTCGACTTCTCATTTTTACTCTTTGACTATTCTTTTTTCGACACCTAATTTCGAAATTTTTAAAATATCTTTATTCTCTCTTTCTAAAAGATATTTATGAACATTTTTCGTCTTTACACTTTTTTTTATAATTTTCGACTTCTCATTTTTACTCTTTGACTATTCTTTTTTCGACACCTAATTTCGAAATTTTTAAAATATCTTTATTCTCTCTTTCTAAAAGATATTTATGAACATTTTTCGTCTTTACACTTTTTTTTATAATTTTCGACTTCTCATTTTTACTCTTTGACTATTCTTTTTTCGACACCTAATTTCGAAATTTTTAAAATATATTTATTCTCTCTTTCTAAAAGATATTTATGAACACTGTTCATTTTCATACTTTTTTTTATAATTTTCGACTTCTCATTTTTACTCTTTGACTATTCTTTTTTCGACACCTAATTTCGAAATTTTTAAAATATCTTTATTCTCTCTTTCTAAAAGATATTTATGAACATTTTTCGTCTTTACACTTTTTTTTATAATTTTCGACTTCTCATTTTTACTCTTTGACTATTCTTTTTTCGACACCTAATTTCGAAATTTTTAAAATATCTTTATTCTCTCTTTCTAAAAGATATTTATGAACATTTTTCATTTTCATACTTTTTTTTATAATTTTCGACTTCTCATTTTTACTCTTTGACTATTCTTTTTTCGACACCTAATTTCGAAATTTTTAAAATATCTTTATTCTCTCTTTCTAAAAGATATTTATGAACATTTTTCGTCTTTACACTTTTTTTTATAATTTTCGACTTCTCATTTTTACTTTTTGACTATTCTTTTTTCGACACCTAATTTCGAAATTTTTAAAATATCTTTATTCTCTCTTTCTAAAAGATATTTAAGAACATTTTTCGTCTTTACACTTTTTTTTATAATTTTCGACTTCTCATTTTTACTCTTTGACTATTCTTTTTTCGACACCTAATTTCGAAATTTTTAAAATATCTTTATTCTCTCTTTCTAAAAGATATTTAAGAACATTTTACATTTTCATACTTTTTTTTATAATTTTCGACTTCTCATTTTTACTTTTTGACTATTCTTTTTTCGACACCTAATTTCGAAATTTTTAAAATATCTTTATTCTCTCTTTCTAAAAGATATTTATGAACATTTTTCGTCTTTACACTTTTTTTTATAATTTTCGACTTCTCATTTTTACTCTTTGACTATTCTTTTTTCGACACCTAATTTCGAAATTTTTAAAATATCTTTATTCTCTCTTTCTAAAAGATATTTATGAACATTTTTCGTCTTTACACTTTTTTTTATAATTTTCGACTTCTCATTTTTACTCTTTGACTATTCTTTTTTCGACACCTAATTTCGAAATTTTTAAAATATCTTTATTCTCTCTTTCTAAAAGATATTTATGAACATTTTTCGTCTTTACACTTTTTTTTATAATTTTCGACTTCTCATTTTTACTTTTTGACTATTCTTTTTTCGACACCTAATTTCGAAATTTTTAAAATATCTTTATTCTCTCTTTCTAAAAGATATTTAAGAACATTTTTCATTTTCATACTTTTTTTTATAATTTTCGACTTCTCATTTTTACTTTTTGACTATTCTTTTTTCGACACCTAATTTCGAAATTTTTAAAATATCTTTATTCTCTCTTTCTAAAAGATATTTATGAACATTTTTCGTCTTTACACTTTTTTTTATAATTTTCGACTTCTCATTTTTACTCTTTGACTATTCTTTTTTCGACACCTAATTTCGAAATTTTTAAAATATCTTTATTCTCTCTTTCTAAAAGATATTTATGAACATTTTTCGTCTTTACACTTTTTTTTATAATTTTCGACTTCTCATTTTTACTCTTTGACTATTCTTTTTTCGACACCTAATTTCGAAATTTTTAAAATATCTTTATTCTCTCTTTCTAAAAGATATTTATGAACATTTTTCATTTTCATACTTTTTTTTATAATTTTCGACTTCTCATTTTTACTCTTTGACTATTCTTTTTTCGACACCTAATTTCGAAATTTTTAAAATATCTTTATTCTCTCTTTCTAAAAGATATTTATGAACATTTTTCGTCTTTACACTTTTTTTTATAATTTTCGACTTCTCATTTTTACTCTTTGACTATTCTTTTTTCGACACCTAATTTCGAAATTTTTAAAATATCTTTATTCTCTCTTTCTAAAAGATATTTATGAACATTTTTCGTCTTTACACTTTTTTTTATAATTTTCGACTTCTCATTTTTACTTTTTGACTATTCTTTTTTCGACACCTAATTTCGAAATTTTTAAAATATCTTTATTCTCTCTTTCTAAAAGATATTTAAGAACATTTTTCGTCTTTACACTTTTTTTTATAATTTTCGACTTCTCATTTTTACTCTTTGACTATTCTTTTTTCGACACCTAATTTCGAAATTTTTAAAATATCTTTATTCTCTCTTTCTAAAAGATATTTATGAACACTGTTCATTTTCATACTTTTTTTTATAATTTTCGACTTCTCATTTTTACTTTTTGACTATTCTTTTTTCGACACCTAATTTCGAAATTTTTAAAATATCTTTATTCTCTCTTTCTAAAAGATATTTAAGAACATTTTTCGTCTTTACACTTTTTTTTATAATTTTCGACTTCTCATTTTTACTCTTTGACTATTCTTTTTTCGACACCTAATTTCGAAATTTTTAAAATATCTTTATTCTCTCTTTCTAAAAGATATTTATGAACACTGTTCATTTTCATACTTTTTTTTATAATTTTCGACTTCTCATTTTTACTCTTTGACTATTCTTTTTTCGACACCTAATTTCGAAATTTTTAAAATATCTTTATTCTCTCTTTCTAAAAGATATTTATGAACATTTTTCGTCTTTACACTTTTTTTTATAATTTTCGACTTCTCATTTTTACTTTTTGACTATTCTTTTTTCGACACCTAATTTCGAAATTTTTAAAATATCTTTATTCTCTCTTTCTAAAAGATATTTATGAACATTTTTCATTTTCATACTTTTTTTTATAATTTTCGACTTCTCATTTTTACTCTTTGACTATTCTTTTTTCGACACCTAATTTCGAAATTTTTAAAATATCTTTATTCTCTCTTTCTAAAAGATATTTATGAACATTTTTCGTCTTTACACTTTTTTTTATAATTTTCGACTTCTCATTTTTACTTTTTGACTATTCTTTTTTCGACACCTAATTTCGAAATTTTTAAAATATCTTTATTCTCTCTTTCTAAAAGATATTTATGAACATTTTTCGTCTTTACACTTTTTTTTATAATTTTCGACTTCTCATTTTTACTCTTTGACTATTCTTTTTTCGACACCTAATTTCGAAATTTTTAAAATATCTTTATTCTCTCTTTCTAAAAGATATTTAAGAACATTTTTCGTCTTTACACTTTTTTTTATAATTTTCGACTTCTCATTTTTACTCTTTGACTATTCTTTTTTCGACACCTAATTTCGAAATTTTTAAAATATCTTTATTCTCTCTTTCTAAAAGATATTTATGAACATTTTTCGTCTTTACACTTTTTTTTATAATTTTCGACTTCTCATTTTTACTCTTTGACTATTCTTTTTTCGACACCTAATTTCGAAATTTTTAAAATATCTTTATTCTCTCTTTCTAAAAGATATTTATGAACATTTTTCGTCTTTACACTTTTTTTTATAATTTTCGACTTCTCATTTTTACTCTTTGACTATTCTTTTTTCGACACCTAATTTCGAAATTTTTAAAATATCTTTATTCTCTCTTTCTAAAAGATATTTATGAACATTTTTCGTCTTTACACTTTTTTTTATAATTTTCGACTTCTCATTTTTACTCTTTGACTATTCTTTTTTCGACACCTAATTTCGAAATTTTTAAAATATCTTTATTCTCTCTTTCTAAAAGATATTTATGAACATTTTTCATTTTCATACTTTTTTTTATAATTTTCGACTTCTCATTTTTACTCTTTGACTATTCTTTTTTCGACACCTAATTTCGAAATTTTTAAAATATCATTATTCTCTCTTTCTAAAAGATATTTATGAACATTTTTCGTCTTTACACTTTTTTTTATAATTTTCGACTTCTCATTTTTACTTTTTGACTATCCTTTTTTCGACACCTAATTTCGAAATTTTTAAAATATCTTTATTCTCTCTTTCTAAAAGATATTTATGAACATTTTTCGTCTTTACACTTTTTTTTATAATTTTCGACTTCTCATTTTTACTCTTTGACTATTCTTTTTTCGACACCTAATTTCGAAATTTTTAAAATATCTTTATTCTCTCTTTCTAAAAGATATTTATGAACATTGCTCATTTTCATACTTTTTTTTATAATTTTCGACTTCTCATTTTTACTCTTTGACTATTCTTTTTTCGACACCTAATTTCGAAATTTTTAAAATATCTTTATTCTCTCTTTCTAAAAGATATTTATGAACACTGTTCATCTTCATACTTTTTTTTATAATTTTCGACTTCTCATTTTTACTCTTTGACTATTCTTTTTTCGACACCTAATTTCGAAATTTTTAAAATATCTTTATTCTCTCTTTCTAAAAGATATTTATGAACATTTTTCATTTTCATACTTTTTTTTATAATTTTCGACTTCTCATTTTTACTCTTTGACTATTCTTTTTTCGACACCTAATTTCGAAATTTTTAAAATATCTTTATTCTCTCTTTCTAAAAGATATTTATGAACATTGCTCATTTTCATACTTTTTTTTATAATTTTCGACTTCTCATTTTTACTCTTTGACTATTCTTTTTTCGACACCTAATTTCGAAATTTTTAAAATATCTTTATTCTCTCTTTCTAAAAGATATTTATGAACATTTTTCGTCTTTACACTTTTTTTTATAATTTTCGACTTCTCATTTTTACTTTTTGACTATTCTTTTTTCGACACCTAATTTCGAAATTTTTAAAATATCATTATTCTCTCTTTCTAAAAGATATTTATGAACATTTTTCGTCTTTACACTTTTTTTTATAATTTTCGACTTCTCATTTTTACTCTTTGACTATTCTTTTTTCGACACCTAATTTCGAAATTTTTAAAATATCATTATTCTCTCTTTCTAAAAGATATTTATGAACATTTTTCATTTTCATACTTTTTTTTATAATTTTCGACTTCTCATTTTTACTCTTTGACTATTCTTTTTTCGACACCTAATTTCGAAATTTTTAAAATATCTTTATTCTCTCTTTCTAAAAGATATTTATGAACATTTTTCGTCTTTACACTTTTTTTTATAATTTTCGACTTCTCATTTTTACTTTTTGACTATTCTTTTTTCGACACCTAATTTCGAAATTTTTAAAATATCTTTATTCTCTCTTTCTAAAAGATATTTATGAACATTTTTCATTTTCATACTTTTTTTTATAATTTTCGACTTCTCATTTTTACTCTTTGACTATTCTTTTTTCGACACCTAATTTCGAAATTTTTAAAATATCTTTATTCTCTCTTTCTAAAAGATATTTATGAACATTTTTCGTCTTTACACTTTTTTTTATAATTTTCGACTTCTCATTTTTACTCTTTGACTATTCTTTTTTCGACACCTAATTTCGAAATTTTTAAAATATCTTTATTCTCTCTTTCTAAAAGATATTTATGAACATTTTTCATTTTCATACTTTTTTTTATAATTTTCGACTTCTCATTTTTACTCTTTGACTATTCTTTTTTCGACACCTAATTTCGAAATTTTTAAAATATCTTTATTCTCTCTTTCTAAAAGATATTTATGAACATTTTTCGTCTTTACACTTTTTTTTATAATTTTCGACTTCTCATTTTTACTCTTTGACTATTCTTTTTTCGACACCTAATTTCGAAATTTTTAAAATATCTTTATTCTCTCTTTCTAAAAGATATTTATGAACATTTTTCGTCTTTACACTTTTTTTTATAATTTTCGACTTCTCATTTTTACTCTTTGACTATTCTTTTTTCGACACCTAATTTCGAAATTTTTAAAATATCTTTATTCTCTCTTTCTAAAAGATATTTATGAACATTTTTCATTTTCATACTTTTTTTTATAATTTTCGACTTCTCATTTTTACTCTTTGACTATTCTTTTTTCGACACCTAATTTCGAAATTTTTAAAATATCTTTATTCTCTCTTTCTAAAAGATATTTATGAACATTTTTCGTCTTTACACTTTTTTTTATAATTTTCGACTTCTCATTTTTACTCTTTGACTATTCTTTTTTCGACACCTAATTTCGAAATTTT